>PVKU01010173.1:0-54489 GCA_004027475.1 Anoura caudifer
CTGAGCGTCCGTCCCCATGCGGCTCACCTGTCTCCCCGGCATGAAAGAAGTAGGGCAGCGTGTAGCCTCTCGAGGCGGGCATCATCAGAGCCTTCCTGTAGTAGCGCAAGGAGTGGCCGGTGTCCTCCCGCCCCACCTGCAGGACAGGGAGGAGGGGCTGTGGGGCCGCCTGCCGGGTCAGGCCTTGCTTTGCTCACGGCGCCCTGCCGCCTGGGGGCACCCTTCCGTGGACCCTGCCTCGACGGCTGGAGGACTTCGTCACCCAGCGGGAGAATTAGGACAGAAAAGAGCGCCTCCTTGCTCCCCAAGAATCTCCCGAGTCCTTCCCATCTTGTCTTCCTGCACCACCTTCCAAAGCCCCCACGCTTTGCCCTGGGCTCCTTGGGGGAAGAAACAGCAATGGGAAAAGAGCAAGAGAGGCAGAGAACAGAAACCTAGAGACACAGAGAGACAAAGCGAGAACGAGAGAGGCGGAGAGCAAACGAGACGGGGAGAGAGAGAGAGAGTGAGGGGGCAAGACAGCCAGAACCTCGGCCAGTCATCCCCCAGGGGTCCCTCTTCCACTCAGCTACCTCCCCACACACACACCGGAACTCACGGGAAGGGCCATGACCCCAGCATCGTGCTTTCGGGTCAGACCCGAGCCCCAGGGCCCCTCCTTCAGAGCACCCATTATAAGTCGTAAGGGGGGCCCTGACATGTTTTTATGTTAAAACAAATGCGGATATTCAGCGTGGTAGGGTGGCGTGCAGGCGTGAAAGAAACGGAGCCTGCGAGCGGACCCCTTGAACAACGGCCACCTGCCCCCTGGCCCCGGTTTCCCGCGAGGACTTGTCCATTTCCGTCCTTGCACGGCGGGCTCTTCCAGAAGCTCCGCACTCGCTGAGGCCCCTTTGTCCTGCTGCACTCGGAGGTAAAAGCCGAGATGGGAGGGACTTCTGCCCCTTTTCTGCACAGCAGAGCCTTGGGCCCCCCAGGGGACCCAGGAGGACACCCTGGGGCCAGAACACCAAGCTCCTGAAACCTCCTTCTTGGGGCTCCGGCTGTTCTGAGCTACCATGCAAGCGAAGCCTCCGGAACAACGTGCGGGCTCTGAAAGGGGGCGTCCGCGTGTCTTTTAGCCAACGAGTCCAAATTCATCCAGCAACAAGTCCTCCGGGGGAAGTGAGGCCGGGCTGGGGGCATGTGGCCACCATTTTGATTGGGGAGGGGGGCGGCAGGGGGCGGGGGTGGTGACTCTGCCTGAGTGG
The DNA here is from genome assembly GCA_004027475.1 of Anoura caudifer. NCBI lineage: Eukaryota > Metazoa > Chordata > Mammalia > Chiroptera > Phyllostomidae > Anoura > Anoura caudifer. Next base: position 1,251 of record PVKU01010173.1, read on the forward strand.
CCGGAGGAGAGAGGACCGTGAGCATCGCTGGTGTGGAACGAGGGCAGAAGGCGGGGGGGGGGGGGGGGGCCTGAACAAGCCCACCCGTCGTCATTGCCCTGCTCCCCGAATCCCTCCTGATTCCCTTCTGCTTCCCTTCTCTGCCCACTTGCCACCCCCCCTGCAGGCCCCTGGAGACTGTTACCAGGTCAAACCCTGCCACCATCCCAGGGAATTGGGTTTGAAGTTTCATCGCCATCTGGACAGATTCCGTGATGAGGGACACATTTTTGAACCTGTGAGAGACAGAGAGACATGAGGACAGTGTGGCATGGAGCTGAGGGGCCGTGTGCCCTGGCAGCTCCTGCTACTGGCTGGCTGTCTCGTCCAACCCAGGGCGCTCGGCAGCCGCTTCCCAGACCCTCGGTGCTGCCGCCCCGACCGGGCCCTCTGATCCCTTTCAGTGGCTGCAGCTGAGGGAATCGCCCCAGTCCATCCCTGTCGAGGGCTGACCGCTCCTCTGAGCCCAGCCCCCCGCCAGCCCTGACCCCTGATGAATGGGTGTGACCCCACCCGGTCCTGTGTCTCCAGCCCTGGGCCGTTGCAGCCCTCGGACAGACTGGCTGCCATTTAACAAGGGCGTAGAGGTCTCATTTTACCAAAGTTTGAAAGAAAATGAACTGCTAAGGTGTCTGCGCTTGCTTAGGGCAAGTGTGGGTCCTTCTTCCCACCACCAGGCCCCGAAGGTGCTGCTAACTGCTGCGGGGTCTCCACACCCCAACACTAGGGCAGCTGTCACTCGGGGCCCAGCTGCCCATCAAGGCCTCACCTGCAGCCACACATGTCACAGGGCCGACTGAGGCAGAACCCCAGTGGCAAATCAAAACAGAAATGGGCCAATTCCCCAAACGCCTGAGCAGATGTGGGATCGGAGCCTGGAATTACCATCTGGAAAACTGCCGGCGATAGGTGTCTGGACTCTCCCCCACCCACCCACGCGAGCCCAGGCATCTCTGGCCCCCCTCCCTCCTTGGCCTGTCTCTTCCCCTGTCCCTCCCCAGCCTGGGCTCCACCTGCACCCCACTCTCCCTCTCGCTGTTTCAGCATCTTCTCTCTCACCTCTCATCCGAATAAATGATTTTCATTCCAATAAACCCGGGATGCTCTCTCGCAAACAGAGAAGCCACATCTCTGTAGGTCTTCACCATCCACTCTGGGCTGTAGGTGGTCCCATCCAGCTCGTACACCTTGGGGGAGGGAGCACGGTTCCGGGCAGACACCGGAGGTGAGTGGACCAGAGCTTCATTACCTCTGAAACCAGGCCAGACCTGGCAATGCTTTTGGGGGATGCCTCTGATGGCCGATGGCCTCTATCAGAAGCCCTGGCCCCTCCGGGGGAAGGGGGGGGCTGACCTGGGGACTCTACCTGTCTTGTGGATGGCTAGGTCCCCCCTTCCCAGAGCAGGGCCTGGCCCATCATGGGAGGGGCTTGGTAAGCATCTGTCACAGGTGGGCACACGTAACCAGGTTCTTGATGATCGCAGACAAAGAATTGAACCAAACACACACATTTTATAGCAGAAAGAGAGAAAACAGATTTATTAAGTGATAGTACACACCGCAGACATGGGAGCAGGTGAACTCCAAGCAGAGACTGACCTCAGGGGCTGGAGGGATGCTATCCTTGCAGGGCGGATCATTCCTGGCTGGTTTAGGTGGGCTTGTATTGCGCATGTACTAGTGGTTGTATTACTTTAAAGCTATTGCGCATGTGGTCTCCCGAGATTTTCCTCAATTGGCCACCAGAGAAGGGGTCGTACGATGCTAATTTATTATAATGCTATTACAATGAAGCAGGGGTCATGGAGCATCTTCTGTGCAGATGCATTCATGAGTCACCAGGATTCAGCGCTTTTCTAGAAAGTGGGGACCACCGGTCTTAGAACGGGGTCTCTGTCCCGTATGGATGTCCTTCATCTTAGCCCTGGGACACCTCTGGAGTGTCCTCCTTCCTAGCTCCTGCCTCACTTTGAAGTGACAGGTTTAGAATAGGGGGGGCCAGCACCCAGGTCCTCTCCCCTCTCCCGCCCAAGGTGGAACACCCCTGCAGTGGCCGCGGCCACTAGGGAGGCGAAGAGTGACGTGGTTACAAGAGCCAGGAAGAGACAGGAGGCAAAGCAAAGATGGACGAGTGTGAGGGCGCCCCCGCCGCAGCGCCTGCTGGGGCCACTCCACACGCTGAGAGAGGCTGGGGGGCGGGGCTCCGAGGGCCTGGTCCCCGCCCCCCCCGCCCCTGTCTCACCCACTCCAAGTGGCCACGCGAGCGCTGGCAGTTTCAGGTCAGGACGAGACCTGGAACTTTCTGCAGAAATGGTGGGGTGAGGGGTGGGGAGAAGGAAGACGCAGGGGGCCGTGCATTCCCAGGGAGGGTGATGAAGCGCCCAGCGGACAGGACGTGAGAAACTGGGCTGGGCGCTGGGCCCGATAAACACACGCTGACAAGGCCGGGATCCCGGCCTCAAGGAGCTTCCAGTTTGGAGAAGAGGCAGCCTCTCCCCCCTCCCCCGCTATACGAAACAGGAAGTGTGTTAGAGGAACAGGGGTCTCCGAGGGAGCAGGGACTGGTTCACGGGGGAGGTTCAGCAAGCATCCCCTGGGGGTCAGCCTCGGTGTGGAACTGGGGGTGGAGCAGGAACAGGATTTGATAAACAGGAAGCGGGGGCTGCTCTGCAAGCGCACCGGTTCATCCCTAGGGGTCTGTGCCTGCAGCGGGTGGGAGGGCAGCTGGGGGGGGGGGGGCACATCGGGGATAGAGCGCCAGAGCCAGAGCCAGAAGAGGCGGAGAGACAGCAAGGGAGCCCGGGGCGAGCGCCTCTCCCTGGAGAAACGGGCTCTCCCCTCACTGGGTGCTGTGTGCTGTGGTCTCTGGTCCCTCATGCCACCCTCCCCTCCCCTCCCAGCGGCCCCCCTGCAGGTGCTGCCGTTCCAACCCAGCTCTGCACCCCAGGCCCACGGAGCGGCCTTCCGCCCTTTCCTCCCTGGAGGGTTCTGCTCAGCTGCCCGGGTGCGGGGAGTGGGTGAGCAGGAGGCTGTTTCCAGCCCCTTCTCTTGGCCCCAGTGACCTTGTTCTTTGGGTTTTTTTGGCAGCTGCCGCGGCAAACCCTGGCACTGCACCCTGCCCCCCAAGGCCATTTCCCAGTGAGCATGCTCAGACGGACTGACCGCCGGGGCTGCCAGAGCTTCGGACCTTCGGTGGTTTGCTCAGCGTCTGGTATTGCGTATTCTTTTTTTTCTTTAATCCTCACCTGAGGGTACATTTATTGAATTTCGAGAGAGAAAGAGAAACGTTGTGTGAGAGAGACATTGTGATCTGTTGGCTCCCGTACGTACCCCACTGGGGACGGAAGCTGTAACCCAGGTATGTGCCCCAACTGGGAATCAAACCCACCATCTTTGGGTGCAGGGGATGACGCTCCAACCGAGCGAGCCGCACGGCCAGGGCTGCCCATTATTCTTACGGTTTACTGAAGGGGTCAGTATGGTCTCAGTACGATCACTTACCCTCCCAAAACATGCCACTTTGTAGGCACGATTATCTTTCACTGGAGCCAGTTACCAAGCGGCAGGCGCAGAGGGTGTGCTCCGCCCTTTTCTTACTGCCTCACCGGGGGACTTCGATCTGAAACGCCCTCAGGACTGCCACAGAAAGTCGGCATAGGTGGGTCTGAACAAACCCACCTCGCTAAGACAGCCTTCACCTTCTACTTCCCTCCACATGTTTACCTCCTCGCCCTTCACTGCCCCGGGAAGTCCAAACCCCTTTTCCTCTGCCTTGTCACTTCTCCACAACTGATTCCCATTGGATAAAATAGTCTGTAAGCACCTGGACTACCCACTGCTTCGGGTCTCCACCTCTTTTCCACGAAGGCTTCTGTGCACATAAAAATTAACAGCAGCCCGGGCTGGTGTGGCTAGGTGGATTGAGCACCAGCCTGAAAAGCAAAGGGCTGCTGGTTCGATTCCCAGTCAGGGCACATGCCTGAGTTGTGGGCCAGGTCCCCAGTAGGGGGCGCTCGAGAGGCAATCACGCATGGATGTTCTTTTTCCCCTTTCTCCTCTCCCCTCTCTCTAAAAATAAATAAATAAATAAATAAAAAAAATCTTTACAAACAATTAACATCAGCACTGGCCAGGTGGGTCACCTAAGAGCGTCCTCCTGATACGCCAAGGTTGAGGGTTTGATCCGCAGTCAGGGCACAGACAGAAATCAACCAGTAAATGTGTGAATACGTGGAACAACAAATCAATGTTTCTCTCTCTAAAAATCAATAAATACAGAATGTTTTCTTTAATTAACATCATATTAACTCCTGTTGATGTGGCTTCTGTCAGTTAATTTGCAGCCCCAAGAACAAAGCCGAAGTAGAGGAAAGACTTTCTTTCTCGCCTACTATGGTCGGCAGTTAGACCTGAGCAGAGCAAGCCCATGGGGCTGCAGGTACACAGGGTCACCAGAGCGGAAGGCCACGGATGCCACCAACAGGCTAAACTGGGGAAGCAAGGGTCTGGACCCCAGGGTGGCTTTTCCTCCGCTCCCACATCACTGGTCATGAGGTCCCCTCCCTCCCTGGACCTTCCTCTCCAGCTTGTCGCTGGTCATGCGGTAGACCCCCTTGGAGGAGGAACAAGAGGACGAAGAGTGGCTTCAGGGGACTCCCACGTGGCCCTTTATACAACCACCCCCTTAAGCACGAATCCTCAGAGACAGCTCCTAGGCCTCGGGTGTGTTTCAGCTCCAGGTGCAGAAAAACAGCAGAACCAGACCAGGGCCACCCTGGCTGACCTCAGGACCAGCTGCGATGACTAACCACCCCCGCCCTGGTCCCTGGTGCTGACCAATCAGAGGAGACCAGGACCCTGAAAGGACACACCTGGGAAGCTGAGGGATAGTCTGTTGAGATCCTCCCGTGAGGCCCCCCCCATAAAAACCCCTGCCCTTAAAAGCCCTTTAGGGAGCAAGCCTGCACCTTTCGCCTGGCCCTCCTCCCCCCTCCTGGTGCACTGTCTTTACCCCTCTCTCCTGAGCTCCACGGGCCCTTCCTCCTCCTCCCCTGTAACTTGTATCCTGAGCCCATGTCACCTGCAGCCCACGCCTTCTACCTCTGAGACTTTCTAACTAAACTTTCTCTCAGAACTTGAGTCTTGGCTCCGAATTCTTTCTTAGCCAGAACTTGAGCACCGAGGTGGCTTAACGGAGGTCCGGCCTGGCCCCGCCACTCTGACACGGGGTCCTGCTCTCCCTGCCACCAACCCTAGTTCACCGAGGATTTCTCAAAAGAGAGCTCTTCCTGCCCCTGAGCAAGGCTTCCGCAGACTTCCGGGCCGTGGGTTCAAATCTTCACCTCGGTGTTGCCAGAGCCTCTCTGTGCCACTGGGAAAACCCGGAGGGATCCTCTAGACTCAGGCGGTTTACGAAGTCAGAACTCCCTTCCTAGAAAACTTAAGATGTTACTTGTCTTTTTTCTTTTTTAAAGTTTAATTTTCATCTGTTGAGTTTAGAGAAACACCGGCTAGCTATTTCATCTGTTCCCACCCTCAGTGGCTGCTTCCTGCACGTGCCCGGACCTGGGATTGAACCTGCAATCCTGACGCATCGGGACGATGCTCTGGCCACCGGAGCCACCCGGCCAGGGCGACATCGTTTGTCTTTTTCACTCTCATGAGTGTTCAGAGTTTTCCAGAAGCTGCTCAGATGGGGCACAGTTGCTCTGACAAACAGTGGGTCGTGTGGCTCTTGGGCTTTGAAAGCTTCTGTTGTGCCGTTTCCTAACGGGGGCTGCATTGCACAGGATAAAGTGGGCGTGATCCACATAAACGCAAGCCCTTCGGGATCCTCAGAACGTTTTGAATGGACAAGTGGGACAGCCGCTGAGTGAACCGAGCCCAGAACGGGCACTTGAAGTCATCTTGGCGTCACCCCCTGCTCTGCAGAGGAGAGGAACGCTTCTGCCCCTGCCTCTGTCAGTCACCGGGGTGACGACTCGCCTGGGTGGTGAGCCCCTGAGGGCGGTTTCGATCTTGCCCTCCTGCAGCCCCCGAGTGGGAGCTCCGTAAGCGGTTGGAGGGGTGGTGGGTGGGGCAGCGCTAACGGAACAGAAGGGAGACGAAGGAGCCTTTAAAAAAAATCAACAAATGACCGTTTGGCCTAAAGGAAGACTCTTGGCAGAGCAGGAATCGAGCGTGCAGAGGCTGGCGGCCAGGGGTCCAGATCTTCTGCTCTGCCGCTCAACGCCGGAGAAGCAGGCTTCCTAGTTCTATGCCGATGCTGGTCCCCCCAGTGCCAGCGGCCACAGGGGCTGCACCCAGCATTCACCGGTGCCCTGGTGCCCAGCTCTCCTGGGCCTTTGCCAGAGAAACTGCAGGCTTAGTGGGAGCACCTGGGGCGGAGTCTGAATGCTCCGGAGCACCCCACGTCCACTGGGGTGGGGGTCCTCAACTCCTCCTGGCCCCCCCCCCCCGGTGTGGTCAGAACACTGCTGGGAAGCCAGCTGCGGGGGGAAACGCATCTGCTGATTGGGGGTTCCATCCGCCTTCTGGCTCAGGCCCTTGGTGGGGAAGCTGTACCACCTGTTCCAAAGGAAGCATGCCTCATAGGGTCATAGCGAGGAGCAAATGAGTTGGTATTTGGCGTGGACCTCGAGATAATAACTAGGAATAAGAATATTATCCCTCTATGAACCAGATACAGGAGAACAGCTCACAATCTGCAGTTTCCTAGAAGGATGAGTCAACAGCTAGGAACCTAAGAATCTGTAAGCACAGGTGGGTGGTGCCTGTCCTTCAGCTACGGCTAAACACTCGAAAGCTGCTACACTTGTGGGACAAGCCCTCCTGAATGAAAAACACATTGAACCAACTTACACGCCTCAATTTTTTAGTATTTTTATTTACCGATTTGAGAAAAGAAGCGAGAGAGGGAAACATCGGTTTGGCTTGTGGTCCCACCTATTCGCACACCCATTGGTGGATGCCTGTCTGCGCTGTGACTGGGGATCGAACCCACAACATTAGTGTATCGGGACAATGCTCCAACCAACTGAGCTACCTGGCTGGGGCAGGTTAGCTCAATTTTTTAACTATGGTTTCATCGACAAACTAAATCTGGAGAAGTTAACCAAACTACATACTACTTTCATAAACCAGTATAATACTACAAAGTTTTATGGTCTACGATGTCACAGAATTGCAGAATTTTGAAGCTGGAAGGAAGTGAAAGGGAACTCAGGACCAGAGTTGCTCTGGTCACTCCATTGGTTTCCCTGCCACCAGAAACCAGGACTCAGAATTTCTAACTCTCAACACCGACAGGTCATCCCAGTGGCCCTGCCCCGCCCCCTGCCCCCCCCTTCCCCATCTCCCTGGGCTGCTACATTGGAATCAGCCAGGGAGTCTCTGGGCTGGAACCTGTTTGCATTTTCATTCCCCCAGGTGATGCTAATGCATAAGTAATCTACAGCCAGGGTTAAGGCCTACCATCTTTGTTGATTTGACAGATGAAGAGAGCAATTATCGCACCATGAGATAAATCCTGTTGCCAGCATTTTTTTTCTTTAATTCTCACTGGAGGACATGCTCAGAGAGAGAGGAGAGGGAGGGAAAGAAAAACATCGATGCCAGAGAGAAACATCGATTAGTTTCCCCTTACACGTGCCCTGATTGGGGACCAAACCAGAAACCTACCACCTAGGTAAGTGCCCTGACCGGGAATCGAACCCACAACCTTCTGGCTTAACACACTAGGCTTCAACGAACGGAGCCACACCGCCCAGGGCTGCCGCCGGTGTTCTTACGGAGCAGCGCCAACGCCAGGAGGCAGCGGTCACTGCAGCAATAAGCCAGGTAGAATTTCGCCTGAGGGGTCCGCTGAGAATCCAGGGAAAACCTCGTGGTGGGGGAAGAAGGAGCAGAGCCCAAAGGACTGACCGCCACCAGTGGGCCCTGCCGCAGACCTGTCTCTCTCCCCCTAAGACCCCCCATCAGGAAGAGCCTGCAGGGCCGCCTCCCGTGGGCGATCTTGCTGGGAAACCAGAGCCCCACTCTCCGGACCGGCCAGGACCCCGTCTGGGCCTCAGATTCTGGCCGTGGGGGAAGGGACTGGAGCGCAGGAGATAAGACCCGCCTAGCAACTGTTGCTAAAGGCAAGTAGCCTTTGTTATTGAGCATTAGTAACACAATAGGAGGCTGAGCAGCCAGGATAGTCCATCAACATCATCCCAGGCCCTGAATTAGCCCCGCAAGCCGGGGTGGGGGTGGGGGGGCAGCGCGGCTCAGCAAAGGAATTCCAGAGCAGACGGTTTTTAGTTGTTAATGTTGGTGGCGCCCCCACTCCGGCGAACGGGGGCGTCGGGGCACAGGCTCTCCATTGCAAGAGGCCTTTGTTCCAGGGTCAGACCAGAACAAATGGTCCAGCCCCAGCCCCCTCGGCCTCTCCCAGAATCCCAAATCCCAGGAGCCCTCCACCTTCTAGGAACGCTGACTGCGGACGGTGGGGGTGGGCAGAGTGGGGAGGGGGCGAGTCGGGCAGGGTCCCCAGTTGAATGTCCCGGAGCCCATCGCCCCACTCGGCCGGGTCAGCAGCAGCAAAGGGGGAGGAGGGCTGCACAGGAAACCAGGCTCCAGGCCTTTCTCTGTCCCTCCAATCTGACAGCCCAGCCACCCTCCCAGATACCACCACCAGGCTCAAGACGCCAGTCGGCCACCTTCCTTCGGGGTCCTGCCACTCCCACACCGAGAAAGCGGCCAGGATTTGCCCAACAGGAAGCGGCTCTCCCCGAGGGGCCAGCTGGGGGTGGGGGATGGAAGCGGCCGCTGGGCACATCCTGGGGGCCCACGTTCCCGGGCAGGAGGGCTAGAATCCGGCCGGATGCCCCTCGGGGAGCCCCCGGAGGAGGAGGGGGGGCGCTGCCCTGGGCTCTAAAAGACTCTCAGGTGTGGTCTGGGCAAGACCACCTGCATCAGAGCCCCTGGAGGAGGGGGCGGGGCTGGGTCCCTAGCAGCCTCCAGCCCTGCTCCAGAGCGCAGAGTTAGAACGCTGGAAGGCCGAGTGCAAGCCAACCTACAGCACGCAAGTGTGAGGACCGCCACCCACCGGCACGATCAGCACTTGGGGCCTCTCGGAGACCCCCGCAGTTCCCTGGAGGCGGTGCAGGGGGTTGAGTGGCACACAAATGAGGCGGGGCTCCCGCCAGACCCCGAGAGTAGGGTGGACTGGAGCCCACGCTTGGAGAGAGAGAGAGAGAGAAGGGTTTTCCAGGCCCAAACGTGAGAATCAGTTGTTCCGGGAAGGGCCGTGTGTGACACACAGACCGGGTCCAGTGTCAGCTCATCGCCTTCGGAAATTCTTCCGCGAACAGCAGGCGCCCTCAACCCCCACCCCCCGCCCCTTTCCGTTTAGGAGGAGCCCTGGTGCCCAGGCCTTGTTTACGCAGCTCACGTGACTCACGAAGGCTCGACGGGGCCACCCAGCTGAGCCCACCCCCACTCCCCGAGAACCGCGAGCGGAGACCCGCGTCTGCACGCCGGTCAAACCCGCAAGCACACCTCGCACCCCGGTGCGTGGAGATGGCAAGGAGAAAGCCGGCCAGCAGCTCCCCCCAGGGAGGGCATTAACATATCTAAGGGGAAAGGTGGGTCCGCCCAGAAGGCCGAGAAAGGGAGAGTGGAGACGTCAGGGAGCTTTGTTTCTGGAGAAGGGAAAGGGGCCCGACCCGAAAACTAGAATTACTGGTTCTCTGGGCAGGTGTGTCCTCCCCTGGAGAGCCACTGAGTCCAGATCCGACCGGGGGCGGTCAGGTAGGTCAATTTAGGGACCCCACGCAGAATTTCACATGTTTTTAGAGTGCAAAACTACCAGTCCCTGCGTACTGCATCTTTCCGGAGAGGTTTTACAGATGCGTGCGGATGCATGTGAACCCACCATCTTCAGCAGTTGGTTAACGTTAGTACGTGTCCCCTCCTGGTCAAAGGGTGATACATTTATACAACACTCATCTGAAGATGCGTTTTAGGGAGGGGAAGGGGAGGGACAGAGAGAAACATTGAGAGAGAAACAGCAATTGGTTGCCTCCTGTACGCACCCCAACCAGGGATGGAGCGCACCCCCTTTTGGCGTGCAGGATGTCGCTGCAACCAACCGAGCCACCTGGCCAGGGCCTCTCTTGTTTTCCGTGAGCGTCCCTAGAATCTTAGGATCTAGTCGCGATGAGCTCCTTGTTGTCCAAATGGACTCGCTCCATGAAGCACGTCTGGTCTTCTCTCCCACCCACCAGGGACCACTAACCTGGGCCTTCTTTGTATTCCCTCTACACCATGTAAATAATTCTTTTTCTTTTTAAGATTTTTTATTTTTATATATTTTTAGAGAGAGGGGAAGGGAAGGAGAAAGAGTGGGAGGAGTATTGATTGGTTGCCTCTTGCACATCCCCAGATGGGGACCTAGCCTGCAACCCAGGCACGTACCCCAACCGAGAATCGAACCAGTAACCCTTTGGTTCGCAGGCCGATGCTCAATCCACTGAGCCACACCAGCCAGGGCTGTAAATGGTTCTTTAACATCTACAAGAATATCTGTCATGTATATTTTGCCCATGTGTCTCCCAGAGACAAACTGTTGTCCTTCGTAAGGACATCCAATCCCAAGCCTAGCAGCTCGCAGGGCAGGAGCTTGCAGTTGTCTGGTGACCTCTGAGCAGGAGAGAAGAAAGAAAGAGAAGAGAAACAGGGAGGAAGTGGTGGAAGGAAAATGGGAATAAGGGGGGGGGGGCAATTACCCTGTAGATGTGAGAGGCTGTCATTCCGTGCCAAAGAGTGGAATTGATTCCACTGAGATTAAAGAAGAGGCTGGTGCAGAATGATTTGAGGAAATATCAGGAAGGAAACTTCTGAGGTTGAACAAACAGGAAATGAGAAGAGTCTGCAGCCCTGGCCAGTGTGGCTCAGTGGGTCGGGTGTTGTCCCGCAAAGCGAAAGGTTGCCAGTTTGGTTCCCGGTCGGGTCACAGGCCTGGGTTGCAGGTTTGATGCCCCACTGGGGCGTGTATGAGAGGCAACGGATCAATGTTTCTCTCCTTCTCTCTGTCTTTCCCATCCCCTCTCTCTAAAAATAAATAAATAGCCCTGGCTGGTGTAGCTCAGTGGATTGAGCGCTGGCCTGTGAACCAAACAGTCACAGGTTCGATTCCTGGTCAGGGCACATGCCTGGGTTGTAGGCCAGGTCCCTAGTAGGGGGCACACAAGAGGTAACTACACATTGGTGTTTCTCTCCCTCTCCTTCTCTCTCCCTTCCCCTCTCTCTAAAAAGAAATAAAATATAAAAATAATAATAAATAAATAAAATGTATAAAAAGCAAAGACAGCACAAGGTGAAGGGGAAGGCACAGTGCTGGGAGCCGTTGGGGCCTGGACCAGGGGCAGACAACAGCAGAGACAGTGGCAGGTCCCCAGGCCTCTGCCTTCCACACAGACACCAGGCCTGCACTGCCTGGCCTTGAACTTGGTATGGGGGGGGGGTGGACCTGGGAGGGAGCAAGGCTTCCCACCAGCCCCTCTGCTGGCAGCGGGTCCCCAGGAACCTACCAATCCCCACTGTCAGAGGCAACCAAATCCATTTCCCAGGTCCTCAGCTGCGCCCCACACCAAGAGCATGGTCCCGAGGGGTTCAGGGAAGCTAACTTTTGATACGAAAGGAGAAAGGAGACAAGTCAAGAAACATTCCAGAAAGAGGCCCTGCGCAGAGTCCAAGGCCAGGGGCGAGGGTGAGAAGTGGGGACGAGCAGAGAAGGGAGGTAAAGGCAGTGGGAGTCATGGTCCCAGTTGGGCTGGGGCCGGCCCAGCCTGGTTTCAGGGTTCCTTGCTCACGGCCCAGAACGGCCCACGTCCCCTTGGGGGTGACACCATCATTCAGTCCTGTCCTGGCAGTGTGGTGGGGAGCCTGTGCAGACCTGCAGGGTGTGACTGAGGGTCCAGCCAGAGGGGCCGACTCACCGGCAGCAGCAGGGTTCTGAGCTCCAGGTAGAGCACGTTGTCCTGGCAGAATTCCTGCAGGCCCTGGAAGACGTAGTCTCTGAACACCGGCGCGTATCTGATGAGGCCCGAGATGGTAAAGAAGATGGTTTGGAACTTGAACCAGAGGACGTCCCGGTTTGGGTAGGTCTCCTCAGGGTTCTCGGTCACCAGCGTGAAGTTCCTCAGAAGGCTGCCAGGACACGCGGGAAGCCGTGAGTACTGAGCAGGCGCGGGCAGGAGTCTGGCCCACCTGGCCTCTCCCTCCCAGGAAAAGCCTCATCGCAGGGAGCCAGCGAGCCAGGTGAGAGGCTCCACCTCAGGAGACGGCCCATGCTGGGCATCCCCAACCTGCCTCTCCTGTTTCCCTCCGCACACTGAGCCACCCAACCCCGCTGTCCTCACCTGCTAACCGAGCTCTCTTGGGCAGGTGGTGTTCAGTGAACTGTGACCCTCCAAATCCGTACATTGACACCCTAACCCCCGTTGGACGGCACATGGAGAAAGGGACTTGAAGGGGGTGTTGGGGTTAAACGCAGGCTCCAGAGCAAGGCCGACATCAAGCCAGGCAGTTGTAAGAGCCCCGGGATGGGGCAGGGTATAGGCACATGGGACAGGCCTCGTGGGGGCACGGGGGCCAGCTGCTGGCCAGGGGCCGGGTTGGGGGCATGCCTCAGGAGACGCCAAGCCTGTTCAAACCTCGGTCTGGGTGGACCTCCCCCTTCTGGACCCATGAGAAAACCCATTTCTGTTGTTCGAGTCACTGCTGTGCTCTGCTAGGGCAGCCCTGCAGATGGATGCCCGGGTCTGTCTGATAGAAAGACCCCTGGACTTGGCCCTGCACGGCCAAGTTCATTCACACCCCTGGTTAGTGTGGGCGACAAGGGGCCACCCACCGTGAAGCCTGACCAGCTCAGGGGGCTTGCGTGGCGCCCTCCACACTCGGACCCAAAGGAACCCCGTGGGACTCTCTCTGAGAGAGCTCAGTCTGGGCAGTATCTCCCCAGGCGGAGATGGTCTTTCCCTGACCACCGTGCCTGTCCTCTGCTGCATTTGTGCGTCTTTGGTGACACACCTTTGGAATTTCCTTTCTCCAGACCCCTCAGGGCACGGGGGCAAAGGCCACAGGTCCCCTCATTGTTACTGTTGCCACGTTAACTGTTAACTCCTGGCTGCCCTGCCCCCACCTGTGTGATGGAAGCTGTGTCTGTTCGCTTTACTTTCTATCCAGTCCCAGGGGCTTCCCTGCTTTGCTGTCTCCCACCTCCCTGATCGATCACCCACGGATTTCTGTAACCCCCGTATGTCTCCTCCTTTGATTGTAGTGTATCACATAAGGTGCAAAATTGCCGTTCTCGGGAGCGTTTTCTCAGCCCGTTCAGATTTGACTTCCTGGCCATTGTCATCAGCTTGGCTGAAATAAAGTCACAAAAATCCTCGCAGGTTTGGACGTTTCCTACGTGGACATTGCCTGCTTCCCAGCTCTGGGGCAACTCCCTTAACCATGCTGGGCTTTGTGTTTCTCACTTGTCAGGGGACATAACCTCATGAACGCCCCGTTGGTGGTTCTGCGATGAAAGTAAGTATTAGACCTGGCTGGGGTGGCTCAGTGGATTGAGCACTGGCCTGCAAAGGGCCGCCAGTTCAATTCCCAGTCAGGGCACCTGCCTCGGTTGCAAACCTGGTCTCCAGTAGGGGGCGCATGAGAGGCAACCACACATGAATGTTTTTCTCTTTCTCCTTCCCTTCCCCTCTCTCCAAAAATAAATACAAATCTTTTAAAAAATAAAAGTATTATTATTATAACATTACTACCCAGGTTCATTAGGAAACGGCTCCATCAGAGTTTCAAGCTGTTTCACCCACCCGCTGAACTGCCACTGACTGGGAGAGGGGATCTTCTCTTTCTTCGGCTCCCCTGGGGCATCGAGACAACTTTCATTTGATGTAGCAACAGTATTGCTGTTCATACCTTTTGCTGATCAAATTAGAACTTCCTGGTAAAGTTCCAAGAAAACGCTGCCTGGTTTTTTAAGGCCAGATCCGCACTGAGAGGCCCGCGGGCAGGCCGCCCTCCTGGGACCGGCACGTGACGTGTTCCGAACCACCACTCACCTCTCATCAAACTCGGAGACATTCTGCAGCTCCTGCCGGTACTTCTCCAGCAACACCCACTCCGAACACTCCGCTGGCGTCGGGGGAGTTGGGTGAGCAAACCTGAACTTCAGGGCCCCGTGGTGGGTGACGCAGAAGTGGCAGTGGGGCCTGTAGGTGACGTTTTTCACCAGCCAGTCCATGCGGAGGATGCTGAAGTCGTGGACATGCAGGGCCGCCCCTGGGCAGGGAAGGAGGAGGGTGGGGGGCGGCAGGGTCTCAGTGGGACTTCCGCAGCTGCTAGCTCTCCATCGAACCCTCCCTTTAACTGAAGCCCTGGACCCCAACCCTGCTCCCCAGCCCTGACTTCCCATGGAGGGTTCTGATCTGAGGGGGCTACGGTTTGGGGCCCCGAGCTTGTGCTTCAGACCTGTCCCCAGTTTCGCCCCCGGTGCTCCTCAAGGCCCAGAATACACTGTCCCCCTGGACTTCTTGCCCCATCTCAGCACCTGGCTTTGATACTGGGGCGCCGGCTGGGGGGCTCTGCAGGGCGACCCTCTCTAAAACTTACGTCCTTCATCCCCTGGGGATGCCCCTTCACCAACCTCATAGGTTTTAGTTTGTATCTATTAATGACATCAAACAAAAAAGGCTAAGTCCTTGTAAACTGCACACGGCTGTTTACATACATGTGCAGGATGAGGATTATTTGACTCGCCACACGAATGAGTTTATACCGTAAAAATACTCCACTGGAAACGTGTACGTCCGGGACACTCATTCGCATGTCCTCTTTGGTAACTCAGCCCCCGGGAAAAGGCTGGAAGGAGGGGTGTGAAGGGCAATTTGCACAGAAGACCAGGGTCCTCTGGGCCCAGGGCACTGTCTCGCGGGTGGATGCTTTCCCGGCTTTGTCAGAGGCTAGCGACATCCGGGGCCTGCTTCCTGCTCGCTCTGTGAGGTGGAGTCCCCACGGAAGCGGGGTGTTTGGTTCCGGGGTGACCCAGGAGCCTCCTTCAGACACCCCCTGCCCTAATTTGCCAGCGAGAACCAAGGGCAGAGCCGCTGCATTCCGAGCAACAGCAGGGCCCGTAACAACCGCGAACAGCACCCCTCAGCTCCACCTCCCTGCCTCCCCGGAATCCCAGCAGTGTCCTGCCAACCTCTACCTTTCGGCATCTTCTTCAGGATGTGGAACACGTCACTTTTCTCGATGAGGTGCTTGGCCCGGAAGAAGTGCATGCTGGGCGGGAACAGTGGGTTGTGCATCTCAGCCTCTTTGTGGACCATGAGTATACGGTTGGCGAGCTCCTCTTCCCTGGTCAGCGCCAGCTGACCCCCCAGCCGCATCGTCTTCTCTCTCCATAGCAGCTGCTTTCGTTCCTCGTCTATGGACCTGGCTGAGCAGAGGAAGGCCGTCGCTCCTACCAAAAGCAGGGAGTGGAGGGCGGCCCGCACGGGTGGGGTCCCCCCCAACATCGGGTGTCTGGAAGAGGAAAAATGCACAGATGGACTCAACCACACTTGTACAAGGGTGGTTTGAGTGAAAGCTAAAGGGTTAAGTGTGGATTTTCCTTCTCACTCCCTGTTCTCGGGGCACCAGGATGCGGCATGTGGGAGGATTCTTCCAAGACCCCAGAGAAAAGGCCACCAGGTACTGGCAGGGAGGGCCCCCCAAACAGAAGGTTACCGGGAGGCCTCTTTGCAGTGCAGCTT
The DNA here is from genome assembly GCA_004027475.1 of Anoura caudifer. Taxonomy (NCBI): domain Eukaryota; kingdom Metazoa; phylum Chordata; class Mammalia; order Chiroptera; family Phyllostomidae; genus Anoura; species Anoura caudifer. The sequence goes on from PVKU01010173.1 coordinate 17,099, forward strand.
TTCCGCCAGCAAGCCCTGCTCATGCAGAGAGCAAGACATCGCAGTCAGATTTTTAGGGTCCCGCTTCGCAACGTGACCAACCAGCAAAATATCAGAAGCTGTGTGAAGAGGGGCTCTGACGTTGTAAAGAAACAAAAGTTACACACGGAGAGAAGGAGCTAAAGGGAGATGGCAGCAATGAGGGAAATGAAGGAACTCCAAAGAACTGGAATTAACATCTTTAGAGACTTTTTTAAAAAAGGTATTGTGTTTATAATACAGGAACAAAAAAATTAAACAGAATGACTAAGAACTTTGAGAAATTTTAATGTTGAAAGCTGAAAAGTTTTTCTTATTTTTTCCCTCTTAATCCTCACCCAAGGTCAGTATTTACTGATTTTATTTTATTATTATATTTTTAAGATTTTATTTATTTATTTTTAGAAAGAGGGGAAGGGAAGGAGAAAGAGGGAGAGAAACATCAGTGTGCTGTTGCCTCTTGTGCGCCCCCTACTGGGGACCTGGCCTGCAACCCAGGCATGTGCCCTGACTGGGAATTGAACTGGAGACTCCCTGGTTTGGAGGATGGTACTCAACCCACTGAGTCACGCCAGCCAGGGCAGTATTTACTGATTTTAGAGAGAGGAAGGGGGTGAGAGAGGGCCAAAAACATGGATCAGCTTCCTCCTGTACATTCCCTGAGCAGGAACTGAACATGCAACCTAGGTACTTGCCCTGACTGGGAATCGAACCCAAAAACTTGTCGTGTACAAGACAATGCTCTAACCAACAGAACTGCTTGGCCAGGGCTAAACCAATTAATTTAAAAAATATACATGTAAGCAAACAGAGGTGAAGGGATACAACAAAAATGAGAAGTTTGGTAATCACTGAAATGCATTACACTCAAGACCCTCCCCAGGGCCCACATCCGATTGTTCCACGGTGCGTCAGACACCAGCGGGCATTGGAGGACAAGTCGCCCTGGCCTTACAGTCAGGCTCGGGCTGCAGCCTGGACCTGGAGTGCGGGGCGGTGGGGGGACCCCTCCGACTTCATCGAGTCCTCGCATCCCCCTCAGACTAGTGTTTACTGCAAGGGGACAGTGGCGTCCGCGCCGCCCTCCCATCCTCCCTACTGGGTGCCCCAGTCCCCGTCTCTCTCCCCCTGGTGACACTGAACAGAGGCCAGCAGGTGCCCAAACCTCTGCCTCCGTCCTCCCCGAGAACCCCCAACAGATGGATTCATGCAGCCCTGCTCAGGGACTTTTCCCGGCCCACCTGACAAAACTTATCGAATGCTGGTCAGGGCCAGGTCAAGCATAAGGAAAAAATCTTTTGCTGTTATATTTACTTCCTTTTGTCTCTCTCTCTCTCTCTTTGAAATGTTTCTTGATTTTGAAAAGAGGGTGAAGGAAAACCCTGTAAGAACGCCTCGTTTCCAGACTAAGGACAAAGAAACGGACTGTGCACATCTGTGGTTCTGAGGAGACGTCCTTGGGCCCATGACCCTTCCAAAGCCCTGTAGCAGAGAATGCCTGTGTCCTCCCTCCCACGGGACAGGGACTGGCCGGGAGGGCTGCGCCAGGTGAGCAGAGGCCAAGCACCCAGCTTCCCGGTCACCTCCAGGAACCTCGGGAGTCCAGCACTCCACCCAGACCCCTACCCTGGGGGTCCCGGTTACCTCAGAGCCGCTCCAGAAACTGCAGACTGTTTGCTTGGTCCCCCCAAGGGCTGAGTCAGAAGCGGGAGAAAAGCTCCCAGTCTGTTTCACTTCCCGTTGAGGCAGGTTTCACTTCCTTCCAGCCTGCACATGCCAGGGGGTTACGACCTGCGGGACCCAGCGGCCACAGGCTGGAGCCTGGAGGTTTACGCGCATGCGGTGCCTGCGTGTGCTGGTGTGAGTCTGTGTGGGGCGGTTGTGCACGCGTGTTGCTTTGCGTCCATTTGCGGGGAGGGCATGTGTGTCTGTCAGTGCTGTGCCTTTTTAGGACCCAGAACAGAGTTTTGGACAAGGAAGCACGCTGGAATCTGCTTGTGAACTTGGGGAAGGGCACCGCTCCTCGAGCCGTGATTGTGAAAGGCTGGGCAGCCCACCGGGCAAAGGCTGAAATGGTGGGTAGAGTAAAAGATCAGCGTTTCAGGGGGAGAGAGAAATCAGGGACATGAGGGCAAACAGGGAAAAGCCAAGTACTTTACAGGGTTGCCAGCCAGTAATCATCGGCGCTAATTCAGTGCCAAGAGGAACCTCCAACTTGGGGTTCAGGCGAAGGAAACCAGTGCAGACGGCTCAGTTGTGACATAGCTGGGCTGCGAGGCAGCCCTGGGGTGAGGAAGCCCTGCTCTCCTGGGATGTGCTCCTCCTACTCCGGTCGGCCCCGCCCTGCCCTGCCCCGCCCCGCCCAGTTGGGGTGAAACTCGGCCTTCAGTTCTCAGTGGGAAGGGAAAGTGGTTAGTAAAGTTGGAGGAGACCTGGCGTATACAGAGAGGAATTCCTGCCCTTGGTCCTTGCTTGGGCTGTCCTCATGCAAATGAGGGCTCCAAATCCCGGCAGTTTGATTGGCCCAAAATGTACTTCCTGAGTAATCAGAATAGAGCTGCTCTGATTGGTTGGTGGAGATGCTGGACAGGGAAAGCCTCGCTCCCATTGATTGAAATGGGATCCCAGGAAGTCCTCTACAAGGGCTGCTCAGAAGGCAGGAACAGTGTGGGCTTCTCCCCAAATGTGGTTTGTGGGAAACCCCTGGGAAGAGCTGGCTGCTAGGTACCCCTTTCCTTCCGAGCCCACCTGAAGGCCTTTTGCCTGCAATGTACCCACAAACTCCCTGGAGCTTCCACTTCTGCACCTTGATGGCTGGAACCTCTGGGACTCTTGTCATCTCCAAAGAACATAAACGTTATCTATTTAGTAAACAAGAAGAAATGCAAAGTGAAAATATAAAGGACTTAGGAATTCTCTCATCAACAGCTCATGATTGATTTTTTAACGGTAAGAGGGATCAGAAGGGACAAGCAAGGAGAAGGAAAGCCAAAGCTGATTAAAGCAGAAAGGTAAGCAGGGTAGATCGCTGATTTTGAACATAAATATTTTGAGGATTTTTGAAAAAACAGATCAGAACTACAGATAGAGCTTTCCTTTCCAAAAGCTTTGGGTACAGGTGGGACCTAATTTTCACATCCAAAAGGCTGGCTCTGGGCCCCCTGGGGAGTGCAGCAAAGCCAGCCAGGCTGAGGGTCTTCCTTTAAAAAATTTTTATTTGTTTATTTGTTTGAATCCTCACTGAGACTATGCCCATTGATTTTAGAAAGAGAGGAAAGGGGTAAGAGGGAGGGAAGCATCGATGTGAGACAGAAACATCGATTGGTTGCCTTTCGTACGCACCGTGACCGGGGAGTGAACTGCAGCTGAGGCCTGTGCCCTGACCCGAATCAAACCTGCGATCTTTTCATGCAGGGGATGATGCTCATTCCAACTGAGCTGCTCGGGGAAAGCACTGTTTTTTGTTTGTTTGTTTAAAGCTTCTGTAGAGATTCTTACCTGCAGCCAGGGCTGAAAACCACCGCATTTCAGGAGACAGGCGCAATGTGGGGCATTGTGTACACAGTCGAGGAGGGAGTTGGTCACTGCCTCTTTTGGGAGCTGGGATGTGACATGACCCCGAGCAGAGCAGCATCCCAGGGAGGAGGAAGGCACTGTACCCTCCTCAATCTGCCATGCTGGCTGGGCCAGGTGTACCAGGGAGGAAGGCCAGTGGAAGGCCGGTCAAGCAGGGTTCCCAGTATAAATGTGTGGATGAGAAAGTGGGGGCTATGGAAAGTGACGTCACAGGATGATCTGGTCATGAATTCCTAACTGGGCCAGTGGGCCCTGGTGGGCGGTCTTGCCCCAGGCCTGTAACTTTTTCAGGAAAAGTGAAATGCCTGTTCTCGGACCCTCTTTCTAATAAGCGGTCAGCCTCTCGGACCCCTCAAGAGACCGCGTACTCCAAACACCCCTCTACTCCGATCCCCACCTTGCTTTCTCTCACCTCCACGGAATCTTCGTGACATTTCAATGCATAAAAGAAGCCGCGAACTGTTAGTCTCTGGAACATTTGTGACCTTGCTCCCCCGGGACGTGTCATCAGCTTGGCCCAGATAAACTCCTGTAAAACCTGAACCTGGGGTTTCGCCGACCACCAGCAAACCCCACACTGTGCTCCCCGAGGAACTCAGCGAGGATGAGCCGCGACTCTGGGGACAGTGCTGCCCCTCGGCTCGGGAGCACCAAGGGAAAGCAGTGCCTTGCGAGAGAGCGTTCAGTGAGTGAACCTGAACATGTGTCCGGCTTTCGTTAAGTGACGCATGAATCAGGCAACTCCCCATCCATCAGGGAGAAGGGCACTCTGAGCTGCTGTCCTGGTTGGAAGGGGTGCACAGGCCGAAGGAGGGTGGGACTAAGAAGTTAAAAGGGCTGATGATTTCCGGCCGGGCCACCTGCCCCCGGGAAAGGCAGGGAGTCTTATCCGGCAGACACCTCACGACTGCTGATCGATCACCCCGCTCCAGGCGGATTGGTTCACAATTCCTCTCCTGGGAGAAGCTGAAACTGTGTTTAGGGTGGTTGTGTCACTGCGGTTTGGTGACACAACTTAGCCAAAGTGACTCCGTTTCAGTCCATTGTTTCTTTTCCTCGCAGCCGCCACGGGCCGCCGCGTCCCCTGATCGGTCAGACCCGCGCTGCACGGGCCGCGCCTACCGGCCTCCCCACACCCTGGGGTGTGGGCCTCTGTCCTCTGAGGGCCACCCCTTCTCTTTACTCCCCCCTGCAGTGAACACAGTGAACATTTCCAGCTCCGTGTGGCAGGGACAGTGAGGGCCAGAGGAGGAAGACCGTCTGTGGGCAGCTGCTAAACTGAGAAGCTCCAAGCTGAGACCACAGTAACCCAGAGACACAGAGCCTTCTGTGCCTCCAAAACAATCCCAAGAGGGGCTGAGGACCTCCACAAGGATGACCTGCTTTCCAAGGACCCTCCAACGTCCTCTCAAGGTCTCAGTCAAGGTGGCGACTAGGTCAGGCCTCTAGCTGAGGCCTGAGACTAGGACTTGGGGGCCGTGCGTGCCTGTGTGCGCTGCCCCCACCCCCTACCCGACCGAAAACAGCAATTCACAGCTGGAATCATCCCACAGGTGTGGCGGAGCAACCTCCAGGTTAACGTTTCATCCCACCCTAGAGCGAAGGGAGAGATTGGGGTAACTCCATCCCCAAAACCTGGAGCTTGGCACCGTCTGTGTGAAAATGTAAATGTGGAACCTTAACTAGTTTTAAAGTTGCAATACAAGTAATGCATTGCCCCGAGGCCAAAAGGATTACTTTTTACATGCAAATGAACATAATGAATCTTTAAGTGCTCCTTATTGTCAGGGTGATAAGCTGACTCGGGCGGAGGAAAGGGGACGCTGGGTGGGCTCCAGTGCTTTGTGAAAAACCAGCCAGGGCCCAGGGGAGAAAGGCCAGACGGTGCTGGAGGCAGATGGAAAGTTCTAGGGGCCGTGAGCGAGTGGAAGGAGGATGTGACTCCGAGTCAGTGACTGAGAGTGGAAAGAAAGGGAGAGACAGAAAACCAACGGGTCTTCTGAGACAGAAACAGGACAGGAATGTTCCGTCTCCGGGGCTGAGGGGGGTGACTCATTACAGACGGAGGATCCGGCCTTGGCACCGGGCAGGCTCTCCTGCACTTCTCCCTCCCCTAACTCTTCTCGCCCGGAGGTGCTATCTCGAGGGAGGATCTCTGCTTGCGGGAACTGTGCTGAGTTTCATGTGGATGTTCTCAGCACCTGGCATGTGCTGAGTGTTCAGTGATAAAGAAGTGATTGATTCTTCCCGTCGGCTCAGTCATTCATTCACCAAGTATTTATTGAGATCTGCTGCCTGCCAGGCAATGTAGTGGGTGTGGTCCCTGCTCTGGTGAGGTTGGCAGTCTACAGGGAGAGCGGGAACATGCATAAACGGTTAGCTAATTATATACATGAAAATAATTACTTTTAGCATACGGAGCGATCATCGCATAGGAGATCTGGATGCACAGAAGTTAGCCAGAGGGAGAAGAAACATTTTCGGCCAAGGAAGTGCGAAGCCCATGTGCAGGTTCTGAGGCGGGAAGTTTAAGAACTGAAGGAAGGAGGGAGGCGGGCAGGCTGGCAGCAACGGGAGTTAAGTCGAGCACGTTCCGTGACGCTGGGAGGTGACAGGCACATCGGACGCACCAAGGGGGACAAGGACGTCTGTCCCAGTGCAGTTAAAATAGGTTTCCACTCACCTCTCCGCCGCTCTTTCCCTGGCCTTCCCAGCTCCAGGCCTTGGCTTTGTTTGTCAGTCTGCTTCTCCCCAGCCCCTGAGCCCTCCTGAAGGAGCAGCGTGGGGGACAGTCTGGAGCTAAGTGTGCACCCCGACTGGTGTGGCTCAGTGGGCTGGGCAACTTCCCGAAAATCGAAAGGTCCTGTGTTTGATTCCCGGTCAGGGCACAGGCCTGGGTGGCGGGTCCCCCGGTCGGGGCGCTGACAAGAGGCAACAGTTGACGTTTCTCTCTCGCATGCTGTTCCCCACCCCCTTTCTCTCCCTCCCTTCCCCTCTCTCTAAAAGTAAAATAAAATCTTAAAAAAACCCCTGAGCATGCAGTGACTTCCCCCTGGGGTCCTTTGCAATGGGGACAGTGCAGTTCGCAGGGATGGACTCACTGCTTGTGGGTCACCAGAAGGAATCGCCGAGCAGGCCACCTGGGGAGTTCTGCAGGGGACCTCAGTCCAGCACGTCTCAAAGTGAAGCTGACAGGTGAGGCTGCTGCAGAAACAAGCTGGGGGTGGGGGGGAGGGCGGTGCGGTGCACCAGGGGGAGGACCCAGAGCTGCCTGCTCCCAGAGGTGGGGCGGAGTGGACAGGCCACAGCCGAGGGGGCCCATGCTGCCTGCCCCCAGCGCCCACGCCCTGTGGTGAGCCAAGTTCACTGAGGCAGGTGAGGAGCAACCAGCTTACGAATCTCCTCCAAACAAGTGAAGAAAATTCAGAAGTGTGAAGGAAGGAGGGACTGGCCAGGAAGTCAGAGACCTGCAAAGGGGTCTGGGGAAGAGGCTCTTCTGTGTGAGGGCATGGACACCAGCCAGCAGCGTAACGGCGGGGGGATTTAACCATGGGCAACTATGACCGCCCCCTCACCTTCCCTTGACCTTGCTTTTGTACGTGCCGACTCTGACGAACGTGCAGCCTGTGGACATACAACGTGTGTGTGTGAGGTCCTAGGAACTGACTTCAAAAGATACTGACTCTTACCCTCAGGCATCCGAGCTCCGGGAGATTCACTGACCTTCAGCCATGGAGCCAGGATGACTAAACCAGGGTGACACGCACCAGACGGTCACTTGCCTTATGGGAATGGACTGGGCTCGTCTGCACGTAGAGAACTTTTCAACCCCCGTCCCTCCTTATGGAAACCTCTTCCTTCACTGAGAGCTCTGGGGATCAAATAGTGCAGGGGCAGGGGCGTCCGCCTATCCCTGTGCACGGGGCCCAGGCCTCCTGCTGGGTCTGTCCCACAGACCTGCTGTTCTCCAAGTGGTCCGAGCAGGCCTCTTCTCACTGGTCACTCTGATCTTCTGCCCGTTCGGGCACAGGAGTTGTTCCGACTCGCCTCCCCCTCTGCCCACCCCTCGATAGAGCTCCGTGGCTGGTGTCCAGGAGCCCGGCCTCCCTGGCATCAGGAACAGGTTCTGCCAGCCCTGGGCGGGTGTTCCCAGGAGTCACCGCAAGCGCACGGTGGCCTGACTGTGCGCTCCCCTATGGCATCAGGGCTGCATGCGTGGACGGTGGCAGGGTTCAGAGAGGCCGGAGGGGGTGGGAAGGAATTCTGCGTGGGGACAGAGCCCCTTCCTTTCCTTTGTAGGCAGCCTGGGGAGGAGCAATCCCAGGACCAGGCCGGATGGTGGTACCTGTGTGGGAATTCCCACCCACGGGGGTGTGCAACCATGGGGCCTTCCAGAAGGCTTGGGCTCCTCTGATAGAAGTCATTCCCTCCTGGTGAATCTCAGCTTCTCTCTGTCATGCTGCTGGGGCTGCCGCACAAAACACTGCGGACTGAGAGCTTTAAACGGCAGAAATGCATTTCTCACGGTTCTGGAGGCGAAAAGTCCAAAACCAGAGGGGCTGCTACTTTGCTCCCTCCTGAGGCCTCTCTCCGTGGCTTGGGGATGGCCCCCTCTCTCTGTGTGTCTCACATGACTTGTCCCCTGTGCGTACGCTTGGTGTCTCCCTGTGCTTCCAATGTCCTCTCCGTACAAGGACAGCCAGCAGATTGGATCGGGCCCACCCTCACAGCCTCATTCCAACTTAGTCACCTCTTGTAAAGGTCTCATCTGCAATTACCGTCACGTTCTGAGGTGCTAGGGACTCGGGGGGCAGCATGAATCTGGGGGCTTAAACACTGTCGGAGTCAGGGATGCTAACCCCGGTCCATACCACCAGCTGAAGGGAGGGCCTGGGAGGGAATGCAGGGCTGTGCTGGCATCAGCAGATCAAGTTTAGGTCCCAACAGCCCTGCAAACCTCCAGGAAGTTCTGTCTTGCTCTTTGTAGACAGGAAAAAAAAATCAGTCCTTCGTGTAGAAACCGTTCGTGGTGCCCCTCCCTGGGCCACGCCTTGCGAAGCTGGAGCCCGGGAAGAGAGGGACCAGGCATCTCGCACCATGCCGGCGTCACCTGACCGGATCCAGAAGCAGTCACTGGGTGGCGGCGGAGACTAAAGGAAGAGTACACGTGCTTCCTGCCAGTGCTGAACCATTTTTGTTGGGGGGGGGGGGCAGACACACTAGTGCGAGACAACAGGCCCCCCGCCAGGCCATGTGTGACCGCGCCCTACGTCCTGGGGCTCAGGCCTCACCTGCTGCTGGAACTGGGAACGAGGAAGACCGATGAGACAGCGGGCAGACACATCCTTAGTGTCGGCCACTGTGCCTGCCACAATCCCTTCTGCTCCAAACAGCGAAAGCGGCTCAGAAAGCCCCAGTCACACGGACGACTCAGAATCTCCAGTTTCGCTTCAGGTTTTCTAAAGTCACAAGACAGTTGTGGGTCTTGCCCTGCTGCCCAGAGTCTCGCCCACCCCCTGCCACCAAACGTGAACTGAAAGCTGCCCGGCAGCTTCCCACTGCACGGACAACAGGCCCTGCCCCCTCTGGCCGCGCTCAGTGGCTGCCAGAGCACCCTGGTCGGTTTGGGGGCTCCTGAGCATGCAAGGGCATCAACTGAGGGGATGGGATGTGGGACAGGAAGGGAGGAGGAGAACAAGATGAAAAGCCAATGGAATTCGAGAGAGACAAACAGAACCACGACGAGAACAGAGAGCACCGGGCACTGAGGACCAGAACAGACTGGACAGACATGCGTTTCTCTCTCCCCATCACTTCAGGGCCAGGGATGCAGACCCTCCTGGCATTCGGGCAGGCTCTGTGCCTCCCTCTCCCTCTCCCTCCCCACGCCACCCCTCGGAGATCTTCCGTGTTCGCCCCCAGGGCGCGGGCTGCGCAGGTAGCTTGGTGAGTCCTGCCACCAAGTTTCTCAGGTGAGCTGCAGGTTCCCCAGGTGCGGCCTTTCTCACCTCCACGCACGGGAGTCCGTAGGGTGGCAACCCAGCCCTAGTGATGGCCAAAGTGTTTTCATCCCTGGTGACAGGTTGAGAATGTTTTTTAAAACCAGTCAGGACCAAGTACATGAGGGTTCACTTTCGTTGAGAAAGGGAGTGTCCGGGGCCCTCTTAGGAGCGTTTGTTTGGATGGAATGGAGATCAGGAGGACAAAGCCAAACAAACACAGATGGCCAGGGCAAGCTGGCCCAGAGCCGGGAGCCCTGGAGGTCCAGCCGGCCCCAGGCTAATGCCCATCAACACACAGGCCACTGCTGGAGCTGGACTGAGGATCTCACTGCAGGGGAGCAGGCTGGAGGGCCACAGCACCCTCCCTGGACTCCCCGTGTCTCTGGGGCTTGACACCAGCAGCTCGTCAGAAGCATGGATTCGGTGTGGGTGCGGCTTTACCAACAGGAGCAGAAGGGTGCTGATTGTGGGTGCTGAGAAAGAACATGCCAACCAAGAAGGCCTGGTGGCTCACGGGACTCAAATTTTAAAAAATCTAAATAAACAGCCTAGCCCAGAGCTCCCCACAAACCGCATTCAGGGAGCAGCCCTTGTAGAGGAGCTCCTGGGACTCTTTCAACCAATGGGACTTGAGGCTTCCCCCACAGAAGCTGCAGTTATAGCCCTGTTGGCATTTTCACTAACCAATCAGAGAGCAGTATTCTGACCAATCAAGACAGTGGCTTTTGGACCAATCAAACGATGAGGAATCCTCATTTGCATAAGGACAGACCAATTAGGGACCGGGGTGGGGACTCCTGACTATATAAATCAGCTCCCCTGTGGCTCCTGGTGTGTACTTTCCTTTTCCACAGGTCTGTGTCTTTCCACTGGATCCTGGTGGGGGGGCAGGGTGTGTGGAGTGGGCCAGACAGGGCCAGACTAAAGCAGGTAGAGCTGCCCAGCTGGACAGAGGGCAGGGTCCTGGGCTGCCCCACAGGGCCATGCTGAATCACAACTGAGCTGTTTGCATGGGATAAAATCCCCTTCACCATGCCCCCAGCTGGGGATTCTTGTTGTTGAATTGATATAACCAACCATCCGCTGACACAATCAATCCTCCCTGGATTCCTAAGAAAGAAAAGCCTGAATCTGAGCTTCCCAAGAAGCACTACCGTGTTCTGTGAGGTGGGGTGCGCCCTGTTGTCTAGGCCACTTCTGGTCACACGTTGTTATTCCAAACCAAATGCATCCCCGCAAGACTGATGTTCTAATCGCAGGTCCTGCTGCCAGTGTTAAGACCCTTCCCTGGCTTCCACCATTTGCCCCGCTCATTAACCGTACTTGAGGTGGCTTTGTCGTGAATAAAGCCACATTCACTCTGCATCCTGGCCACCAACAGATCAGTCAACTCTCCTCGGGTCCAGACAAGGTCACCCACGTTCTACATCCCTTTGGGTCCCGCCGTCTGGGTCACAGATGAGTGCTCAACAACAGCAATGGGTGCTGAAGATGCAGCACCCGGACCTTCAGTAAAGTCGGTGCAGGGTGCTCCTCCAGGAAGGGCCGGGGATGCTCTCCGGGCTCTTCCTGCCCTTGGGAATCCTTGACCTTGGCCTGAGAGAAGGGAATTGCCAAAGCTTCCCCAGGATGAAGGTTTGAGCTGGGGCTGCAGCCAGGGACTCTGGGCCTGGGGAAACAACCATGGCAGCCAGCGTCACCAACCACCATGAAGTTCACAGGGCCACCGGGTCTTCGAGAAGGCAATGGACTCGACAGGAATGAATGAGCATTACTGAAAGCAAGAAAATCTGTGGACTGGACAAAGACCCTGGGACCAGAGCCTCTAATCTAGCATGTGACACAGGAGGGTCCAGAGAGTGGGAGTGTCTGACCAGCAACATCTGTCGTGTTAGAGGTAGAGCAAGGACTAACCAGAGGCTAAGTCTCTGGCCCCTGCACCCAGCGCTTCCCACCCCAGCTGCCTCCCCCGGGGGCCAGTCCTCTGCCTCACCCACTTGCAGACGGACACACAATCTCATTACTCCTCCCTCCCCAAATCTCCAAGTCAGTCCTCCAGGGCCTTCCCCATCCCTCCCACCAAGTGGGCACCATAAAGCCCCACGGACTCAGGCTCCAAGTGGAGGGAGGGGCCTGTGCCTCCCTGAATTGTTTTGGCTGCTTCGATGAACCGTCAGCCATGGACTCCAGGGAAACTGAGGCAGAAGGCATCTTTGTGCCCCACACTGTCCCCAACAGCCAGACCGGGGCCCGAGAAACAGATCCTTTGTGCACCCAGGGGTCAGAGTGAGTCCATCAGCATCAGGCTGGCTTCCGGGGGAGGAGATGAGGGGATTGTCTCTGGAAGTCCCAGCAAATTTTCTCATTTAAATGGCAAACAGTAAGAAAATGGTAAGATGGGAAAAGGGACAAGGTGGGGAGACGAGCAAACTTTTGAAGTTCTGCAGTAATTAAAGCACCAAGCTTTCCTGGGAGCAGAGGGGAGGTGGGTTTATTAAGCAGGTGGAAAGACTTAAGGTGTGGCTCAGTGGGCTGCAGCATTGTCTCGTAGACCAAGGAGGTTGCGGGTTCGATTCCTGTTTGGGGCACATAGCTGGGTTGTGGGTTTGAGCCCTTGTTGGGGTGTGTATAGGAGGCAACCGAATGATGTTTTTTTTCTGTCTCAATCCCTTTTGCTCTAAAACCAATAATAAAAATGTCACCAAAAAAAAAAAAAAAGACTTCAGGAGAATTAAATGGCTGCCCAGCCTTGTTTTCAAACCATTGAGCTTGCATATGGGACACACGCCCTGGGACTCAGAGGGGGACAAAGGGGACCCCCCCAAGTCACGCACTGCAGCGGCCTGAGCAGTTGAAGAGGGGGCCCCCAGGGAGACAGAGGAGGGGTGGGGTGGCTACCCATTTCTACCAGGGACGGTTTTCATGGGTTTGGTCTGGGCTGACATTGAGGCTCAGAGCTGGCTGGTTTGGTCCCCGAGGACAGCGCCAGCCCACAGGTGGGAGCACAGGACATGGGCCCAGCAGGACACAGGCGGCGCCAGTGCTGACCCCATGGGGCTCCCTGCCCTGTAGGAGCCGCCGCACCTCGGCCAGGAGGGCATTGCCCAGCTGTTTGCCTGGCAGAAACTGGCACCGGAGCCCTGACACCCCGGTGGGTGGAGGGAGGCTACACCCCCAGGAGTCACTCTCTGGAGGTTTTGCTTTGGTTTCTGAACCTGTGGCTGCGGCAGAAAGACCAAGAGGGCCCCTGGCCCAGTTGCTTATTCTCCTCCCAGCTGCTTCTGTCTCTCTCAGGCTCCCGGACACAAAACAGCTGAGCAGATAAACAAGCCACCACCTGCTCCCTCCTCCCCCGTGACTCTGCTCCGGTCCCCAAGTCCCACCCCTTCTTCCTTGCGCTCTCTGCCCCCATTCCCCCCGCAGCCAAACCTCGCTGCTGCCTGCCACAGCTGCGCCCCGGCACAGCCCCTCCCCCTGCCCGCACCAGTGGCAAATGAACGCGTGTCCCCAAGCCCTGGCTCTCCCGCCTCCCGGAGCCGTTTTGAACAAAACAGTGCACTTTCAGACATCAATTCCTGGAGCTCCCGGGCCCCCAAGGAAAACGAGTCCATGGCAGCCACAGGCCTGGAGCCAGAGAGTGTCTCGCCCCTTGGCCCAGAGCCCCCGCACAGGGAGGCTGGGAGGAAGGGGTTAACCGGAGCAGAAGCTGCAGGGGCAGCTCCCTGGGATGCGGGCGGCAGGAAGCAGCTTAAACCCCGAAGAAAGGCCCCCTTTCCAGCAGCTTGTGTGTCCGCGCTCACTAACAACACACAGGTTGTCACAACAGACTCTGCGTTTGGTAGTCAGCGCTGAGTCGGTGCAGATTAACAAGTCCCCAGCGCCGAGGCAAGGGACTCCTGGGGGCCTAGGTGGGGGAAGGGGAGGAACAGATGACGTGGGGCTGAGAGAGGGACCAAGTGCCTCTTCCCTGGGAGGCTGTGTGCCAGGAGCTGGGTGGTGGAGAGCCCCCCCCCCCTGCTCCCCCCCCACGCCAGGTTCCTGCACAACGTGGTCTTTGCACTGGGGTTGACGCTGGCTTCACCAGCCCGGCTTCGCCCCTGAGCCTCCCTCTTTCCTCAGAGCGCCAGGCTCACTGTTTCAGGAACCAGGCACCCATTTGCTGGGGAAGCACACCTGCCCTCCATCTGCTGACTGCCTCCCATGTGCCTGCCCAGCCCACGCTGCTCCGTGGGAAGGAGCCGGAGCTCCCAGCCCAGCGCCGACTCAGACAGTCGGCGGCTGTGTGATGCCGGGCAAGTCCAAACCCTCTCAGAGCCTCAGTTTCCCCCGAGGTGCAATGGAAATAAGACCCACCTCACACACGTAACTACTTTTGATTTTTCAGGTGACGTTTCATGACAAGGGCAAGTGTGTGTAACTTCCGTGAGACACACCAGGCATCCTGCAGCCCAGCTTGGTGCTCAGTAACACGGTTTCCTTTGGAAACACAAGCGGACACTATCCTGTGGGAGCGGCAGGAACACCGCAGGCTGAACCCAGTGATCCTGGGGAGGCGCCGCAGGCCCACTGGGTGGGGAGGAGGAGCAGGTGGAACTCCTCCGGGTGGGCCCTCCAGCCTGCGGACCATGTTTCCCACCCTCAGCCTCACGAACATTCTGGCCCAGTTGCTTTTTGTTGGGGGGTGGGGCGAGGCTGTGCACCTCAGCCTTAAAAAACAGCATCTCCAGCCTCTGCCAGCAGCAGCCCTCCTCCCACTTAGGACAATCAGATGTCTCTAGACACCGCTGGTGTCCCCTGGGGGGTGGCGGGGACCAGGCTGTGCACAGCGGGGAGTCAGCAAAGGCTGCAAGGACCGCTGTTCACCATCCTTGTGTTTTCAGCGAGAGCCTCTCCCAGGCCCAGAAGGCAGAGGCGGGCGGAGGGAGGGCGAAGTGGTGCCCACCAGCGGTGCGGTGCTGTGTGCTCTCACCGTGTTTCCAGGATTGAGGGGAATTTTCTTTTTTTCTCTTGTACAGATTTTATTTATTCATTTTTGACAGAGGGGGATGGAGGGAGAAAGAGAGGGGGAGAAACACCAATGTGTGGTTTGCCTCTTGTGCACCCCTACTGAGGACCTGGCCCACAACCCAGACCTGTGCCCTGACTGGGAATTGAACCAGTGACCCCTTCATTCACAGGCTGGTGCACAATCCACTGAGCCACACCAGCCAGGGCAGAAATTTTCAGTCAAATGGGAAAATGATGCCAGGTGCCAGGAGTCGGATCTGTCCCTGCACGTCGTCTTGTGACTCAACCCACCAGTCGTGTGCCCTTAGCCACGCATCTCACCTCCGCCACAGCTCCAGGTGGCCCAGGAGCGGAGCCTGTGGGCGCCGAGGTCCCGTCCAGCTGGAAGCCCCACAGCTTGTGAGTTTAAACCAGCTGGGCAGTCGGGGCGCTGCCGAGTTCCCACCCATGCAGCGCAAGCCCACAGGGTAATTCTGCACTTGTCTTCATTAAGAACTGCCATGGCCACTCCGGCTGGGCGGCTCAGTTGGATGGAGCATTGTCTGGTAAACAAAATGACTGACGGTTCAATTCCCAGTCAGGGTGCACGCCTGGGTTCTGGGTTCATCCTTCCACCCCCCACCGCACTTGGGGCACATACTGATCGATGTCTCTCTCTCTCTCTTGCTCTCAAAGGGATTCAAATAAATAATGATTTCCAACCTTAAAGGAAAAAGCTCTCATTGCCAAAAACGATTTCACGCGAACCTACTCTGCAAGCCACTGTGGGGAGAGAGAGCCGTTCCTCCGTTGCCCTCAAGGGCTCACGGGGCAGCCAAAGAGCAGAGGCATTCCAGTGAGAGGTCATAGGTGAAAGGTGCCTCCCATTCTGTAAGGGCTTCGCAGTCAGGCAGAAACTCTGAGGTTCTCCGTCTGTAAAATGGTCCTGGCAACGGCCTCGAGGCTGCAGGACGGTTGTGAGAGCAGCACGAGATAACACGCATGAGACACAATTCGTGTGCTGCTTGGCACATGGTTCATGGAGGAAAAGAAATTGTTGGTAGCAAGTTTTCATTGGATGTACTGCGCTAGGCACTCTGACGGGCCCTGGGGACGTGGATGAGGAACAGGCCTCTGGCCCTGGGGAGGAGCTGGCCAGGGGAAATGGGGACCAAGTGCAGCGCGCCTGAAGGGCTGTGACAGGCTGTGACAGAGCCCGGTGGGAGGGGCACGGACACAGGACGCTGAGGGCAGGTGCCATCGGTGGGGCTCTCGGAACCCAGCTGTCCACACCCGGGTTCCGGAGGCAGCATGTCCAGGTGCTGCTTCTGCAGAAGGGAGCGCGCCGGAGTGAGGCTCAGCACATGGGGCAGAGGAGAAGGGAAAGAAGGGACCCTCAGGAAATGCTTCCTTTGATCAGACACACTCTCTCCCCTTTTGACACAACCACCAGGAAGCTCAGAGCTGAGTCGCAGGCTCAGATGTCATAGCATTTGCCTGAACCCAGGTTTTCCGGTGTAATTGTTCCCTGGCCCCCGCTTTCTCATCATCCTGGACCTCAACCATCCAGCTGGTGTTTGGTGTCAGGGTCCCGTCATTTATCAGCTGCCTTGGATCCCCTTTGAATACAGATGGCACGTAAGTAAATGAGCTCTGTGATAAGAAACTGTGTGGATGAGGATGCGGTGAGACCTGCAGGGGGCGCTCCTCCAGGGTGGCACCGGTTTGCCTTGTTCCCAGCAGTGTGCCCAGTGCCCAGGCCAGCACCCGGCACCCGGTGGGAGCTCAACAGACCTGGGCTGACTCGGAGAGTAACATTAGGGACTGTCACGGGGAGAAGCCCAGGGCCCTGTTCCCCGGCCGGTCACACGTTTGGGATCCATCCTGGGCTTCTTTGTGCACCATCGCTTCATTGTTCCAGCCGAGAGCCTTGGGCTTCAGCCAGACGGCACACTGCACCTCGGGGACAGAGGCTTTGCCATATGTCCGTGTCGCCCACAACGGCACCTCGTCACAGAGCAGCCTCCCCGAGTCTCCGTGGCTTTAGCCTCATAAACACCCACAGTCATTTGTAGTTGAGCGAAGACAAACAACCCTGACCCCGCCAAGCCCGGCCGGACGTGTGACCACACGGAGTGTATTGCTTTCGTTCACCCAGGGAGTCACAAGATGCTCGCCCAGTGGGAGAAGGAAGACATGCCTCTCGTTGGTCCATGGTGACGGGTTCTCCTCCACAGCACGTGTGAGCCCTTCACACAGAAGGTGGAGAAGGGAAGGAGGCACTCCCAGCCTCCTACAGAACGGACAGACTGCCCCAGCCGGTGGGAGTGCCCGGAGGGTCGTCCAGACACTAAAAGGTCACAGGTTTGATCTGGGGTCGGACGCGTATGGAAGGTGACCGATGGATGCTTCTCCCTCACATCAATGTTTCTTGCTCTTTCTCCCTTCCTGTCTCTCTAAAATCAATAAACATTAAACTTTTTTTTTTTTTTTAGAAAAAGGAGAGGAGGCGGGGGTAGCAGACAGGTCTGTGAAAGACGCTGCCCCCACCCTGGGGAACCGAGTCCCTCAGCTGTCCCTGAGGGTCTCACCAAGAGCCAGCGTCAGGGACCCTCAGGTTCCAGCTGAGCTCAGTGCTCCGAGGGGCCGCTCCCACACCTTCCCCTCGTTTTCCGTCCTCTGTCCCCCTTTCTCTTCCCGCCTTTCTCGGTGAAAGGACTTCTCTGACAGGAGGATCTGCTTTCAGTTGTCCGTGTCCGGGAAATGACAGACCCTTTGCCCTTCCTCTTTTTAACCAGGATTACCCGTTCGGGGCCAGCTGGCTCCTGCACTGGCCCAGCTGCTGTGCAGAGGCGCCTGGGCTCGGCTGCCCAGCGGGAGGGCGGGCAAAGGCCCAGAGTGGGAGCTCCGTGCCTGCTCTCCCGGATCCTGAACCCCAGGGACCCCCCAACCCAGAGAATTCTGAGAGCACCAGGCGTCCTTGCAGAGTTGGGGCAGCTCAAGCGGCCCCCCCCGGGTCAGGCATCTGGCCCCCAAGTGCCCTTCCACCCCGTGGGCAGTTACAGCAAGAGAGAAGAACGGGAAACAGCCTGTCATTTGTGATCTGAGTGGTGTCATGTAGAAAGGGAACCATTTCCCAGTCTATACAGACATCAAATCGTTACGTTGTGCACATGGAACTCAGCGTCATGGATCAGTTGTAAGTCCACGAAACTGGAGAAAAAGAGAGACAAGCAAGAGGACGGGAGATGGGATGGGATGGTGAAAACAGCAGACAGAAAAAGTGAGGGCAGGTGGGATCCCCTACATTCCCGTCGACCTTGGACTCTTACCTGCCAAGAGCATGATGGAGGAAACCGACAGGGACCAAGTGGGTCTTACTGAGAAAATCAGAAAAGATCAAAATTCTGATTGTGGAAGTGGGGGCGTGAGCCCACGTCACGGGGCGCAGCCCTGCCCCACAGGACAGACATGGCGAACTGTCCCCCAGTGTCCAGTGTGAAAGGCCGGGGAATGGCGGCCCTCCCCACCAAGCATGGACAGTGGGGGTCACCCCATCCTGAAGGCCAGCACCTCCAGAGCCCTCATCTTACACGTGGGGACCCCACAGCTGACAGGTGACGTGACCCCCCAAGTTCATGCAGGAGCCGCTGAAGGACGGAA
The DNA here is from genome assembly GCA_004027475.1 of Anoura caudifer. NCBI lineage: Eukaryota > Metazoa > Chordata > Mammalia > Chiroptera > Phyllostomidae > Anoura > Anoura caudifer. The sequence continues at coordinate 35,344 of PVKU01010173.1, forward strand.
GCCGCTCCAGGACCCGGCCCTACTGGGTGCTCCTCCCGTGCACCCCAGACGTGCCCTGGCTGGCAGGTGGGCTGCAAGGTGGCTGCGCAAACCAACAGGACAGACACAGGTGCAAAGTCACAGGTGCCTGGGGGCAGGGGCTGTGGGTGTGCCACTGGGGTGGGTTTTGACTGCTTGCAGGGGAGGTTGGGGCTGGGCAGCGAGTGGCCCTTGAGCGTCCCCGAATACCTGGCCTAGTGCCAGCTTTCCTCTCTCCACCGAGCACCCGCCCCCAGCCTACTCCTGGCTTCTGATGCTCCCGGTTGTTTCGCAGGACATGAGTTTCAGCTCCTCCACCAAGGACCCAAGGGAAGTCAGGTCCGTGTCTGGTGCAGACTGCCTTCCTCGGCACCAGACCGGGTCTCAGAAAACTGCCCACAGTGCACGGTCCTGTCACTCAAGGAAGAAACGTGAGACTCAAGCCCTGGGGGTCACGTGGAATTGCCAAGGACACCCCAGCCCGGGGCTAAGTCAAGGGCATTAGTCCGGTGGCTCCAGACAGCTCTGCAGCTCCGATCAGCCCTCCGCCCAGGCCCCAGCACCACCCACCGACGCCCTCTCGGGGTCCCCGGCCCGGCCCCTGAAGATGCAGCAGTCTCTGTGCCTGACTTGGGGCTCGATGTGCTGGGGAAACAGCCCGCAAGTCCCCAGGGTTCTGAGGACTAACTTCCCTCCGAGGGTCCCCAGCTGCAGACACCCCCGTCGTAAACCGTTGGGCTCTGAGCCGCCAGCCGGGGCACTGAACCCTCCCTCTTAGCTACTCATTACCCGGCTTAACGAGGCCAGGAAATGCTGCCTCGCTGAAGACCGTCTAGGCGGGAGGCGAGTCGGCGGGAGGGATTCTCAGCAGCTCTGCTTCCTGCGCTGGGGGCTGCGGACCCCCTGCGCTGGCAGAGCCGCGGCCCCCTGCAGGAGCTGCCAGAAGAGGGGCCTGGAGGCGCACGTGTGCTGCCTGGCCTTCCTGGGAGCTGGAGGTTGCACTTGTTTACGGGAATGGCACCGGATCTGCAAGCTTGGCAGGGGCTGCCCGCCGCCTCACCCTCCCGTCTCAGCAAACCAGCTCCCCCACCCGGCCTGTGCCCTCGGTCACCAACCACGAGTAGCGTCTCCTTTGCCTGGTAGAGTCCCAGCCGAGGAGGACACAGCCTCTCCTTCTCTGCTAGACCCCCACGGTGGCTCACCCTGACCGGCTTGGGTCACAACGGCCCGCGAGGCCTCCCCAGAAAGGGCACATGCCAAGGCTCTCTGAGCTCAAACGCCCTTTCTGCAGCTTTCTGCGGCAGGGCTGGCGGAGGGCAGATCCAGTGGCCAGGGCTGGGTTAGCAGAGTGGGATTTAGAGTCTGGATCAAAGCCCAGCCCTGCTGCGGGCTAATTCTGCGACCCCAGATGAGCGGTTCCAACCTTCCAAGCTTCTGTATCCTCAGCTGAAACAAGAAAGAGGCACCCAGGACATCTTGGGAGGCTGAGACGACTTACGTACAGGAGTGCGGAACATCCAGGAAGAAGCAGCTGGCAGCACGGAGTCAGGGTGGGGGCTTTACCCCCACCTCAAGAAGTGAACCTCAAGAAGCGGGGAAAGTAGTATTAATGAGCCCCCATTGCCTCATTGGGCTGCCTGCCGGCAGCAAGATACTGACTTCATTTCACTTGATGGTTAAATTACCTGTTTGGGGCTGGAGAGGCGGGCTGCCAGCCAGTGAGCGGCAGAGCAGGTCCTGCTACGGGCCAGCCCGACGGACACCCGGGCGGGGACCCTGCAGAACACCACCAGCCTAGAGTGAGGAGGCGGCCGGGATCCTGGCAGCCGCGGGGCCGTCGGCAGCCCGTCCCCTTCCACAGGGACTGCATGAAGTAGTCCAGGAACGAGGCCCCAGAACACACATCCGGTGACGCCCTCTGAGCTGTGCATCTCGGTTTGGTTCCGGGCTCCCTGGCTGACACTTTTAGGCCTTGCTGTTTTCCTTGTGTCAGTGTTTTCCGACGAAACGTACGTTGCTTGAGAACTGACCTCATTTTCCTCATCTGCAGGAAGACAGAAGCGAATGATTCTTGGTTCTCAGGCAGCCAATCTTGCTGTGACACGGAATCTTTGCCAGTCATTGAGATATGCTCTCCCTGGCCCTGGCGGGTCTCTCCCTTGGTTGGAGCCTGGTCCCCCTATGCCAAGGCTGCGGTTCAATCCCCGGTCAGGGCCCCTACAACAGGAATCAACCAATGAGTGCGTGGACGCGAGGAACAGCAAGTCGGCGCTTCTTCCTCTTTCCCTCTAAAGTCAGTAAACGACATTTTTAAAAATTTTTTGTTTATTGTGTTTTCTCCTTAAATAAGAAAAAAAATTTAAAATGCTCTCCCACTCCACCAAGGAATAAAAATGTCCCCCAGCAGGCAGTGGTGGAGGCGGCATGTTTGCGGAAACGGGGCCCCTCCAATTGCACCCCGAGAGGGCGCAGAACCCAGTTACAGGACACCCAGCCTCCTGGCCAAGGCCCAGGCGCCTCCCTGGAGAGCCCCTGGGGGCCGGCTCTCCCAGGTTCCGGGATGGAACCTGAGCTTCCTCCCAACTGGTTCAGGAACTGCACCTCCCCCTCCCCCTCCTGCCCTCCAGTCTGGGGGCCACGGGCCGGGCCCTTGGGCCCCCTGGCTGCTAAGGGGCTCCCAGGTAAAACCCGTCAAATCAAAGGAAGCTCCTGGCCCAGCAGCCAGAGGCGTAAACACCCAGGCGTCCTAACCCTGGAGGGTCCCAGGTTTGTCCCTCTGTGCCTATGGCTGGACGGGAGTGTGGTCAGGGACACAGACAGGGAATGAAAGGCCCTCAGAAGAGCTTGGTGTGTCTCCAGGGCATGGAGCTGGAGTGCAGTACGGGGACAGCTGGCCCTCAGCAGCCCCTGACCCTGGTGGCTGTCCCAGACTCAGCCTGTCTGGCCTGGGAGCAAGGCCCAGGTGCTGCCCCTGCCTGCGAGGCTGCAGGTTCGGCCTCTCACCTGTGATTCTGGCCCTGAGTGAGCCGTGATAGAGCTGAGGGCTGGAGGAGGCAGCCCCCGACGCAGCACAGGGGGTGGGGGTGGGGAGCATTCTGACACAGGAAAGGCCTCAGCCGCGACCCCTCACTCCACTCCATCAACTCCCCACCCTCCCTTTCTTCCACCCACAGAGACCTCCTCCTGCAGGAGTGGGTGTGGGAGATACAGCCCTCCCTCCCTCCCCCCCTCCCTGCAGCTTGGGGGTAAACATCTGCTCCTGCCATTGTTTCTCCTGGTTCAGGGGTGGGAGGGACCCGGCCATAAGCTCAGCAGAACCTCCTCCCAAACCGCAGTTTGGCCCGGCCTCCTGCAAGCTGCCTGGGAAGAGCTGGGAACTCCCCTTGGCTCTGAGAGGGGTTTCAGGGTGTCATTCCATGGGGAGGGCTGGGTGAAGGAAAGAGGACACCCCCCATTTTTCCCTGGCCCCCTGAGACTGGCGAGGCCCCAGTGCCACTTCGACCACAGCACCCCAAGTTTTGGCCGTGGGCCGGAACTGTCTCCCCAAACAGCTAAAGGCCAGGCCGGGAGGACAGGGTCACCCATACCACCGGGGCCATCTGGCCTGCGGGTTCAGGCGTTCACCTGCTGGCCTGCTTCTGGCAAGCCTGCCTACGGAGCATCAGGTTTCAAATGTCAGGTCTGAGGCTGGAGGAATCACAGGGAGGCCTCTACCAGCCTCATCGCTTATCTGTTCCGGAAGTCCTGGCGTGGGACGCAGTGGTGGGCTGGCAGGACGGGGCAGCCCCGGTTGGGGGGGTGGGGGGTGCGTCCTCGAAAAGTGAAACATGGAACTGCCTTTTGACCCAGCGATCCCGCTTCTGGGAATCCCGAAACACTGATTGGGAAGAACACGCACACCCTGTGTTCACGGCAGCGTTGCTCACAACCGCAAGCTCTGGAGGCAGCCCACGTGTCCATCAGTCGATGAGTGGATAGAACAGCTGTGGTACATCTACACAAGGGAATGCTACGTGGCCACAAAAAAGGAGAACAGTTTACCTCTTGTGACAGCGTAGATGGACCTGGAGAACATTATGCTAAGTGAAATAAGCCAGTCGGAGACAGACAAATGCCGAATGATCTCACTCACACGTGGAATCTAACGAACCAACTGAACTGATGCACCAGATAGAGACAGAGACATGGAAACAGAGAACAGGCTGGCAGCTGTGGGGTGGGAGCGGGGGCCTGGATGAAAGAGGGGACGGGATCCGTCAAAGAACCGGTACGCAGGACCCACAGACACAGGCGGTGAAGGCCCGGGCCGGTGGGGATGCTGGGTGGAGGCGGGCAGCGGGGAAACGAGGACCTCTGCAACAGTGCCCACAGGGCAAAGTTAGAAACCCGTGCCGCTGCGAGGACTGGCGGTGGGGGCTTTCAGGGCTCCGGTGCCAGGACAGTGGGAGGCCACCTGCCTGGGAGCCCGAGGGAAGCCCCATCTTCCTAAGCCCTCAGGGAGGGGCCTGCCCAGAAGCCCTGCAGACCTGACTCCTGGAGGGAGAGGAGAGTGGCAACATCTTTTCCAGTTTGGACCCCCTCTGTGAAAAGGAGCGCCTCCTCCGAGCGGCCGCGGGTCCCCTCCCAGGCAGCGGACGCTTCTCCCCAAGATGCACTGGACCCCCTGCAGCCCTGCTCAGGGGCTGCTTACAAGGGTGGAGACTCCTGTTTCTGCTGGTTCTCCTTCCAGATCATCCTTCCCACGACTTTTTCTTTCTTTACGAGTAAACAAACAATGAGAACACCTAACACATCAAGATGCCCCCTCTGCCTCCCACCTTCCACTCACTTGGCCCCCCGGGGTCCATCAGGGCGCCTCATGGTGGCTTCACCAGGATATGCACATGTGTTCGTGGGAATCACACTCCATCCTCAGTGGGGCTGCGTCCTGGTACAACTTAGTCTGGGTGCCATGATTTGTTAATTTCTTTATTGATTGATGGGTATTTGGGTAACTTCCCTGCCCTTTTTTTTTTTTTGTGACTGGGTGACTTCTTTACAAAGTGGGTTGGACTTCAGGTGTTTACTTTTTGTGATCCTCAATTGAGGATATGCTTATTGATTTTAGGGAGAGTGTTAGAGAGAGAGAGAAACACTGATGTGAGAGAAACATTGATCATTGCTTTTCCTACCCTGCTGGGGACTGAACCGGCAACCCACGCCTGTGGCCTGACTGGGAATTGAACTAGCGACCTTTTGGTTCACAGGCCGGTCACTGAGCCACACCAGCCAGGGCTTAGTTTGGTTTTAATTTAAAAATGCATATTATTGATTTTGGAGAGAGAGGAAGAGAGAGAGAGGGGGGAGACAGAAATATCAATCAGTGGCCTCTTGCATGCCCCAACTGGGGATTGAACCTGAAAGGTAGGCACACGCCCTGATTGGGAATCAAGCCTGCAACCTTCTGGTGTCCCAGATGACACTCCAACCAATGGAACCACCTGGCTGGGGCAACAAACTTACTTTCTATTGGACAACATCAACCAGAGGCCCTGACCAGAGTGTCTCAGTGGGTTGGGCATCGTCCCGGGAAGTGAAGGGCGGTGGGTTTGATTCCCCATCAGGGCACAGGCCTGAACAGGGCTGCAAGTTCAGTCCCCCGTTGTGGTGCACCACACATTGATGTTCCTCTCCTCTCTTTCTCCCTCCCTTCCCCTCTAAAAATAAAAACACAGAGTCTTGGTAAAATAAAATCAATGAGCAGTCCTCAGGTGAGGTTTAAAAACAACACAGGGCCCTGGCCAGCGTGGCTCAGTGGATTGAGCTCTAGCCTGCGAAACAAAGGGTCACCAGTTCGATTCCGGTCGGGTCACAGGCCTGGCTTGCAGGCCAGGTCCCTAGTGGCGGGGGGTGCAAGAGGCAACCACATGTTGGTGTTTCTCTCCCTTTCTCCCTCTCCCTACCCCTCTGTCTAAAAATAAATAATTAACATCTTAAAAAAAAACCACAGAGAGAAAGTAGGGGTCAGAAATGCACCGGTGTGAGATACCAGCCCTAGGTCCGTTCGGCTCCGTGGCAGCTGGCAGCTCGGGGCAGCCTTGAGACAACTGGGTGTCCCTGTCTCCCTGCTGGTCACCACGTGGACACCCCAGAGTGCTCTTCCAGCCCGAGCTCCGTCCCACCTCTCCCCTGCTCTGCACCCTTCGAATGCTCGAGACTGTCTTGCAAGGACTTCCAAACCATTTGACCCAGCCAGCCCTAGGGACGCTTCCTGTCCCCCTGCTGTGTCCTGCTGTCTGGATTGCCTCTGGCCCTTCCTGGGCGGCAGCAGCCTTAAATCCTCCTCGGTCCACGGAGGGGATTCCAGCAGGTCTGACTCAGTCTTCCTCCTGCCTTCCCTGACCTCCGCAGAGGCGGTGAGAGGCTCGTCCACTCAGTCTCTCGGGGCTCTGTGCTTCCCGTCAAAGCGCCTGTCGCTCTGTGTCACCGTGACCTGTGTCACTTGACCTGTGTCACAACGACCCATGGACTTATCTGCGTCTTCCATTCGACTGCGGTCCCGCAGGGCCAGAGCGCGTCTGCACGTTCACCGGGACGTCCTCGGCACCTGGCACCGTGCTTGGCACTCTGGGTACTGGGTGTGGAGTAAAGAACTGGATTCAGGGAGAGGAAGAAGAAGAGGCAGGAAAGGAGATGAAGGAGGAGATTGTCAGTGGGAAAACTGGAGAGAAGGACACAGAGAGGCGTGGGTGACAGAGATGGCGGTGCAGGTGACTAGGGGAGAACCCTGAGGGTGTTGTTCTCACAGGTTACACCTGAGGTGCCTGTGGCACAGTCGAGTGGAAAGACCAATCGGAAGTTGGCGATCTGGGCAGGAGGAGGGCAAGGTGAAGAGAGAGCCATAGGAGTCACCCAGGAATCGATGAAGTGCGGACACGCGGGGGTGGTTCGAGGCAGGGGGCAATGCTGAGAAGTCCCCAGACCAGTGTGGGTGGGTGGGGTGGCTCAATCCACTGAGCCGCACCAGCCAGGGCCACATAGTGACCTTTTGTGTGCACCTGCTGAGGACACCTAACATCTACCCTCTTAGCGAATTTCAACTCTATGGGACAGTGTTTTTAACTACAGTCACTTTGCCATATGTTGGTCCCCACGTGAAACTCTTGAGCTGACTTTGGTCAAACTTAATTTCAGTGATTAAATTACATTTTAGGTTTGTTCAGTTTGATTCAGAGGAAAGCTGTTGATGAATCCTGGGGCTTTTTCAGGGCCTGACTTGGACCCCAGCTTGCAAATGAGAGGCTCACCTGGTCCCAGGCCTCCCTGGGTGAGCCACTGCTGGAGAACAGCGGCCGGAGGGACAACTGGGCTGAGAGGACACTTCCGTCCACCCGCATGTTGATCTCTTGCCCGGCCCTAGCATTTGATCAGCTATTTGGAACCTGGTTAATTGCCTTTTTTTTTTTTTTTTGGCTCTTTCAGATAATAGTCTGGTATCATCTTCAAAGGCCAAATGTTTGGAAGAGAAACGAGGGCATATCTGACAATTGAGTGGCCTCTGCCTCTGACGAGTAATTTTGGACACTTTGACCTACGCGGCCTGTTATTAGCAAGCTCAGCATCTTAATTAGAAAGGGCAGGGAGGCCTGTGTTTTAAGAGGGGATTCGTAGTTACTCTTAATTTTCTCTGCAAAGACTTAAATGTGTAAGGAAAGAAAAAAATAAAAAGGGCTGAGAAATACCTGACTCAGTGGGTATTTTGCTGTTTATGTGCATTTTAAGTTGTTTTAATTTTTTTTTTTTTTTTAAGTTTTGGCCCTGGCTGGTGTAGCTCAGCAAATTGAGCACTGGCCTGCAAACCAAAGGGTTGCCAGTTCGATTCCCAGTCAGGGCACATGCCTGGGCTGTGGGCCAGGTCCCCAGTAGGGGGCACACAAGCAGCAACCACACATTGATATGTCTCTCCCTCTCTTTCTCCCTCCCTTCCCCTCTCTAAAAGTAAATACATAAAATCTAAATTTTTTTTACAAACATGTTTATTGATTTTAGAGAAAGAGGAAGAGAGAGAAACATCGATCGGTTGCCATCGATCGATTGGGATCAAACCCGCAATCTTTTGGTGTACGGACGATGCTCCCACCAACTGAGCCACCTGGCCAGGGCCAAGTTGTTTTCTTTTTATATCAGAGAGCAGTTTCTGGGTGACGATATCATGACTCCCTTTTAAGAGTTACTTTAATAGCAAAGGAACCACCAGCGATACATCGATACATCGATACATCGCACAGGGCAAGCTGCTCTGAGATAAACCTTTTTGTTGAGCAGGAAAATACAAGGTCCCACAGAAGTACAGCCTGCTGGAGTGTGCTTGGAAGAGTAATAATATGGGTGCAATAACTTATCATTTTAATTTGACCATCTCACCTGCAATGTCATAGGGGGCGCTTGAGTGGGATAGTGTTACGTTACAGAATCACACGCTTATGATTTTGTAATAAAAGATCTTGTAATAAAACAGGGGCGTTACTTGTGCCGGACCCTGTTTCTGAGAATCCTTCGCTAGAAAATAAAGCAGTTGCTTTGCGAGCACCCCATCCCTGGCGTCCCAGAAACGGGCACTGGAGACAACGCGGGGGTGCTGTGAAGCCTCGCAAAGGTGAGAAGCTCTGACGCTGCGGATGAGCAAACGCCACTCGGCCTTTCTTTTCGGTATTTCCTCCCGCTCCGCTCTCGCGTCAGCCCAAGGGGTGTGGCTGTGGCCTCCGCCAGCGCTGAGTGACAAGGCCCAGCCTTCCGGATCGAATCCCACGCCCACCCGCTGGTTACCGGCTGCAGGACTTGGGCACGCTGCTTTTTTTCCCCCTTTTTTCTTTTTAATATGTTTGTTGATTTTAAAGAGAGAGGAAGGGAGAAAGAGAGGGAGAGAAACATCGATTGGTTGCCTGCCATGTATCCCCCAACAGGGGACTGAACCTGCAACCTAGGTCCGTGCCCCGACCGGGAATCCAGTCCCCAACCTTTCGGTGCACGGGAGGATGCTGCCACCGACTGAGCCGCACCAGCGAGAGCGGGCCAGTTACTCTTTAGGCCTGGGTGCCAGGCATTTGCGATACACTGAGGCCAAAAGGGGACTGTAACTGCCCCTGTCCACACTCTCATCGATCTCGTCAGCTCCCTGGATGTATCAGGTATCTGTTGCTGTGGAACAAATGACCCCAAACCCAACTGCACAAAACAGTAAGTGGTTGTGTTCTCCGGGTCTGGAGGGTCAGGAATCCAACGGGGCTGAGGTGGGGATTTGGGCAAATAAATGGCCATATTGTCCAGTTCTATTCCTAGGACTTGGGCAAGTGACCTGACCTCTTTACCTCAGTTTCTACATTTGTAAAATGAGAATATCGATGCTTAGCTCATAAGATTTGGGGGAAATTATATGAAATAATGATAATAAGTTGACAAATACTAAGCACGGAAAGAGGAACTATTATTATTTTAATCTTTCTTTCCTAGAAATTTCTGTGGTACTTATTACCAATACCATACACATTAGCCTTATCTATTTTTAAATCATTGTTTGTATTTATTTATTTTTAAAGATTTTATTTATTTTACTTTTAGACAGAGGGGAAAGGAGGGAGAAAGACTGAGAGAAGCGTCCATGTGTGGTTGCCTTTCACATGCCCCCCTCTGGGGACCTGGCCTGCAACCCAGGCATGTGCCCTGACTGGGAATGAACTGGTGACCTTTCAGTTTGTGGGATGACGCCCAGCCCACTGAGCCACAACCGTCAGGGCTATTTTTATTTATTTTTAAATAAAAATAGTTTAGCCCTGGCTTGTGTGGCTCAATGGATTGAGTGCTGGCCTGCAAACTGAAAGGTTGTAGGTTCAATTCCCAGTCAGGGCACATGCCTGGGTTGCAGGCCACTGTTCTTCTGCCTTTTTTCTCCCTCCCTTCCCCTCTCTCTAAAAATAAATAAATCTGTAAAAACATAAAAATAATTTTATTTTTTCCATCACCATTTATCCTCCGATGCCTTCTTCCACCTTCCTGAACCCCTGCAACCCCCACCAACAACCACATTTGTATTCATGAGTTTCTCTTTCTCTCTCTCTCTCTTTTTTTTTTGGCTCAGTCTCTCTACCCGCTGCCCTCCCAGAGCTGTCAGCCTGCTATTTTTAAACTATTTCAGATATGCTGATTTTGTCTCATAATCAAATCAAAAGCATCCATGAAATGATGACAACTTAAAACTGGTTTTGTATCTCTCATGATTCCTATCGGAGCTTCCAGGGTGTGCAGAACTAAGCGCCCTGATGAATTGGTTGTTGGCAGCGGGAAAACCCTCCACTCTGGCATTTAGTAGCTGATAAATGATTCCACATGTTGAGTCATCGTGACCTGATGGTCTGGGCTTGGGGTTTAGCAGAAAAATGACCACATTACTGAAGCCACTTCCCAAATTATGACATTTAATGAGCCAAGGAAATTTAATTATTCTCCGAAGTGTACTTTCTGGTTTCAATTATAACTCAGCGGCCGTTGTTGCCACTGTTACAAGTGGAACTGGGCTTAAAACACTATGATTTTACTCCTTTATTCATATTTTATGAAGACTCTTCTCTGGGAAGGGTATTGAACCAAGCAAGTCTGATGCGAAGACATGCATAGAACAGAATCCCTGCCCACACAGAGTCTGCAACCTCTCGGGACAGCCAAGCCGTGGAAATAAATAATCATACTACAAGGCACTCTGTGACAAATGTATGTGTAATAAAAAATGGTAGAATGTCCAAAAGAGCTTAAAAGGACCGAGAAATGAGGAAAGGCCTCCTGGGAGAAGTGTGGTGCACCCTGGGCTTTGAAGGGTGAGTAGGATTTGGGATTTCAATAGCTGGAGTTGGGGAAGGAGCCGTTTGAAGCTGCATGATGTTCGTGAAAACAGACATTGAAGAAGTCAAGGTGGAGAGGCACAGCAGGCAGAGTAGGAGTCGTAGCTGGGAGCCGGAGCCAGGACAGCCTTAGATGTTAAGTTGTGAGTTTGGGTTTTCTATATCAGACGAGAGGGAGGTCTTACAAGTTTCCTAGTAAAAGAATCTTGTGACGCTTATTGCACCGTTTCTGATGAGTTGGCGGTGATGTGCAGACAGGAAAAACTAGACACAACTGGATTAGCCCAGGCGTGAGGAGAGAAGGGTGGGAATGAGGGGGTAGCGTTGGAGATGAAGAGGGGATGGGTAAGCAAGTGTTCTAAAGGGTGTGTGAGCTATCTGGACATGGACGTGTGGGGAGATATCAAAGCCTGTGTTTTCATGGAGGACAAGTTGGGGATGGGTGTGTGGATTTTGGTGTTGCCTGGGTAAATATTGGGTAGGCACTAGAAGGACTAAAAAGAAAGAAAGAAGGAAGGAAGGAAGGAAGGAAGGGGAAAGAAAAGAGAAAAGAAGAGAAGAGAAAAGAAAAGAAAAGAAGAGAAAAGAAGAGAAAAGAAAAGAAAAGAGAAGAGGTCAGGGTACGAGGCAGCATTTGAGCAGAGGCACCAGGCAAGTGCAGCGTCCGGACGCAGGGTCTGCTCACTTTGATTAGGTCACGGGAGTGTGCTGTTCATTTCCGCTCCCTCAAAACATCTCCTGCTCTGTCTTGCACCAAGCAGTTTTTCAGTAAATACCAGTGGAATGGTAATTTGAATTAAAAAAAAATTTTTTTTTTGGAAAACAACCTACTGACCTAGGGACTCTTACACTGGACTAGAGAAAACACTTGTTGCACAGACTTTCTTTTTTTTTTTAATATTTTATTTATTTATTTTTAGGGAGAGGGGAAGGGAGGGAGGAAGAAAGGGAGAGGAACATCCATGTGTGATTGCCTCTTGTGTGCCCCTAACTGGGGATCCAGTCTGCCACCCAGGCATGTGCCCTAACTGGGAATTGAACCAGTGACCCTTGGCTTTGCAGGCCAGCGCTCAGTCCACTGAGCCACATCAGCCAGGGCAGAATTTTGTACATTTTAATACCTTTAAATTTCATGAAAATTTTCTGCCTTTCTTATAAAAATAATTCCTTCAATCAGGCAATGTACTTAAGAACTTTAAAAATCAGATACTATAAATAGGTCACAGTGCACCGTGCAAAATCTTCCTCCCCCTGCCCGGCTCCCACCTTCACTCCTCTCCCTCACACATACAGACACACACACAGACAACTGCTACTACGAGCATCCTGTAGCCTCTGGACTTTGTGTACGTACACGTGAGTACAGATGTGCATTCCCATCCCCCCTTTTACACAAGTGGTCCGTCCTGCGCTCTGCTGTTGAAGATTTCATGATGTGTCTCAGAGGTCTTTCCATGTCAGCCCGTAGAGGGCTTTCCGTTCTCTCACTGGTGCTGAGTGCTCCTTGGAGGGAGGGCGAGGATTCGTCCAAAGACTGGCCCGTCGGTGGCCAGTCAGGATTCTCGTCTTCTGTTGTTAAAACGGCTTCAGTGAATAACCTGGCAAACTGGGAACACGTGTCCTCTGACGCATATGAGAGCACAGCTGTAGGAGAAACCCCTATGAGAAAAAAGGCCGGATCAAAGGGTAAATTAACTAGTAAATTTTATAGATGCGGCGAAGCTGTCTTCGCTCGGGGTAGTTCCACTTAACTGCGCCAGCGGCAATCGGTGAGAAGAACGTTCATCCCCTTTTTCTTTCATTCGTTACATAAATTTGTATCGAATCTCTACAGCTTCTTAGGCACCACGAGAAAGACTAGGGATAGAAATCAAGTAAGACATGGTTTGTGCCCCAAAGGAGCTCACAATCTGGGGCAGTGGTTCTCAACTGGGGCAATTTGACTCCCCAGGGATGTCTGGCAATGTCTGAAGACACAGCAAACACGTATCTTGTCCAAAGCATCAACAGTGCCAAGGCTGAGAAGCTGTGTCTAACAGGAGGGACAAAGATTCAATAGGAAGAGCTAGGAGGCCGCGGTGCTGATACAGGTCAGATGTGACAAGAGCATCCACCCGGGTGGGGATGGAAGACAGGGGACAGGCTCCTGAGACAGAAAGGAGGTGGGGTAGGGAGGTGGGGGTGGGATGGGGAGCTCAGGAGGAGGTTTCCAGGTCTGTTCCAGGGTTTCAGATATGTCGATAGTAGGGTGGGCAGGGAAGGCGTTCTCTAACACAGAGAAGGCGGGAGGAGAGCAGACTGGGTGAGGGGTTAGAAATGTTGATGGACATGTTGAGTTTGAGTCCCTGCTCAGGTGACTAATGAGACCTGTAGTTCAGCAGGAAGCCCAGGGAGGACACCCCCCTCGGGGATCTGGCAAGCAGCTGCCCTTTCAAGCCCTGGGACAGAGTCCTTGGGGATGGTGGGGGATGGGCCTCCATGGAACTTTTCATAAGGAGCTGACGGCTCATCTCCTTCTCTTTCTCTTTTTAAAAGAGATTTTGCCCTGGCTGGTGTGGCTCAGTGGATTGAGTGCGGGCTGTGAACCAAAGGGTCACCAGTTCGATTCCCAGTCAGGGCACATGCCTGGGTTGCAGGTCAGGTCCCCAGTGGGGCCAGGTAAGAGGCAACCACACATGGATGTTTCTCTCCCTCTCTTCCTCCCTCCCTTCCCCTCTCTCTAAAAATAAATAAAAACTAAAAAAAAAAAAAAAAAGAAAATAAAAAATTTAATGAGGACTGAAATTAGTATCTATAAAAAAAGAGAGATTTTATTATATTTATTTTTACCAAGAGGGGAAGGAAGGGAGAAAGCAAGGGAGAGAAGCATCGCTGGAAGGAACATCGATCGGTCACCTCTCGCCCATGGCCTGACTGGACGCCGGAAGTTTGAGCCAGAAACTCCCTGAGGGGTGTTCAAACTGTGTTAGAAACCCACAGAGACGAGATGAGGTTTTGTTATGTTTGCCTGACTTTTGCCTTCCCTGGACCTTGTGGCTAGCCCTTTAAGTCTCAGCACCCCATGCTTGAGTCCTACTTAACCTCACAAGATGAGATCACCAACAGGGAAGGTTCAAGAGCACACCTGGCTCACCTGCACTGTCACAAGGTGTTTGCCACGCCACTCACCCAGTGAGTGAGACAGCCAGGGGGTGACTGCAAGGAGGGGACAGGGGCAACCGTCAGACAGTAAACAGGACGACAGGCAGCGTGAGTGTCTGCAGAAGCTCCGGTTGAAGCTGCGTCACAGGAGTGGTGCGCACCTGCTCAGCAGGTAGGACACAAGGCTGGAGGGCACCTTTGGCCGGCACAGTGGGGCTTCTCCGCAGGTGACCCTGGTCAGGGCACATGCAAAAAGCAAGCAATGAATGCATCAGTAAGTGGAACAGCAAAGCAGTGTTTCTCTCTCTCCCTCAGTCTCTCTGAAATCAATAAATTAAAAAAAGCAAAACATGACCCATCGTTATCATGAAGCCCCCCTAAAACACCCCAGTTCGCTCTGAAAGGAGCTGGGTGGACTAGACTGTTCCTTACACGCCTGCTCCGACGTCCACGTCATCAAGTACTACACTCCTGTGCTATCCGACACGGGCAATCTTATCAACTGCACCAGAAGCCCCCTGAGGCCAGAGACAGAATTTTCTACCTGAACGTGCACTTCTGTGTTAAAGGAACACACTGGAGAGACAGCTCCATCCCAGCTGAGGAGCTTGGGGCCAGGCGTACGCACCCTCGGGCACCTTGTCAACCAAGATAATGCAACCTTTCAACGGAGTGGGGGCAGTGTGAGGCCAGAGACATGACAAAGGGAGCGGGAATAATTTAAAAGAAATTAAGGATTGTACTCCCTTTGAAAAAAGATGAAGCAGGGAGAGTCCTTTTTGGCTGCCTTTAGAATCTGTAGACACAAATGCAAAAAGAAGAAAAAGTCCTACTTTTACTAAGAAATGGTATAAACGGAAACAAACAAACAAACAACCCAAACCTTTATGGCCTTACAAAATACTTGTGCTCTGATATTATTGAAAAGGAAAAATCATCTTGGCTCTCCTTGGCCATCTCTCTGATGAAGTTTATTAACCTACAAAAAAAAATTCACCAGCTTCTGAACGGTGCTGAGAGTCGAGATGCTGCAAAGCCGTTTGATCTATTGTCAAGAACAAGGGGAGACGAAGCCGCCAGGCCAGGGATGGACAGGCCAGGAACTGGGGGAGGAATTTTGGGGCTGTGCAGCTGGTGCACGGAGTCGGCAACCCAGAGGCAGCACAGAGCTGGTTCTTAGACGCAGTTTCTAGAACAGAATGCGGAAGAGATCTCTGTGGGTGATCAGCTCTGGTGAGGTTCCCAGCCCTGCATCCAAGAAGACACCCAGGGGAGAGAAGGCTCAGCTGCTTTCTGTTCCCCGCCTGGAGTGCTGAGTTAGCAGACTCAGGCGATCCTCTCCTTTATACCGCCGTGGTGTGAGGAGGCCACCCCAGCCCCCGTGTCTGCTGGGACAAGCTGGGACAGACAGACGGAAGCAAGGCTGCCGAGAGCGCAGTCCCTCTGCCCAGGGCCCAGCCTCTCAGGACAGCAGGAGCTGCTCCCAACTGGGGTCAGGAGGGTGGCGAGCCTGACCCTTCGGTTTTACAGCAATAACGCGTGACCAGTCTTCAGGTCAGAAACACAGAGAGCCGGTGACCCAGCGGGGGCTCTGGCAGCCTTGAGGCCATTATTGAGAACCACTGACAGACCGAGGCGGGGCCCTGAGGGCAGGTGTGAAGGCAGAAAGGGGAACCACAGTACTTCTTCCATGGGGTCGTTCGGAAGGGTGATTAGCTGGAGAGATGCTCAGAGGGATCTCTGGGAAGGTGGGTACCCTTCCACCGAGCACCACAGAATTGCCAATCCCCTTCTCCATTCACAGGGAATCCTTATGGTGACTTTGGCTCCTTATCCCAACACACTTTTAAAAAGAATTTAAACTGCCCTGGCCCGCTGGCTCAGCTGGTTGGAACGTCATCTTGTGCACCAAAAGGTTGCAGGTTTGATTCTGGTCAGGGCACGTACCTAGGTTGTGGGTTCAGTCCCCGGTCAGGGTGGGTACTGGAGGCAGCCAATTGATGTTTCTCTTTCTCTCTCTCTAAAATCAGTAAACATATCCTCAGGTGAGGATTAAAAATATAAATAATATAAACATAAAACAATGTAAGCTTTCTGCCACTCTCTCTCAAAAAATGGTCTCCATCTTTTCCTTCGGCCCGTCCATCCTTTGGATTCTCCCAGGCGCCACTTCGGAAGGTTCTCCCTTGCAGAAGATGCAGAACGGGCGAGCTTCCCGTGACACATGCAGGTGGTACAATGGGAGCCCCGGTTCCAGGCGGCTGGGAGGGAAGGAGAGCTGGGACAGTAGCTGAAGGGCTGCTGAGAAAGAAGGAGGCATGCAGGTAAGTAGTGGGACAAGCACCGCGGGCACAAGAAGGGGATGTGCTGCCCTAGCTGGGTGACTCCGCTGGTTGGTGTTGGTTTTGGAGCATCAGCCTGTCCCCCAAAAGGTTGCGGGTTTGATCCATGGTGGGGCGCATAAAGGAGGCAACCGATTGATGATTTTCTCTTTCTCTCAAATAAGTGAACATATCCTCGAGTGAGGATTAATAATATTAATAATAATAATAAAAATAAACGGGGAGTCAAAGGTAAAACTAAAATAAAATAGGGAAAACTTGGAGAAAAAAAGATAAAAGCACTCTTGACAAACTAAAATACAATTGTTTGAAATTGTTTCTCCATTTTTACCCGTGATGCCATAGATGGTCTCCGTCTCATTTTTCTGTTCAGGCAGAAATCTACAATATGAATGTGCCCAGGAAAGAAGACAGAGTGGAAGAAAAGTGAATCTTTGGAACCAACCGTATTTTATTTTTAAATAAGCTGGCCAGCAGTGCTTCGGCTTGTTTCAGTGATAAACAGTGAGTGATACGTAGTAAGGTAGAAGGACAGAGTCTGAAAAGAGTTTGAATCTGGTTCTTCTCACAAAAATACCAGCTTCATTCACCGATCTGTAGTTAGCACCTAGCACAGCGCCTATTTTTTCTTAGTGATTAAGCCAACTAAAAGTAATTTTCTATATATTTTCCTGATTGAGGGAATCTAAAATATATTCCCTGTCATTAAAACGTTAGCTGTTATGGATTTTAAAAAAGTAGTGTTATTCAAGCCCTGGCTGATGTAGCTCAGTGGATTGAGCTCGGTTCTGTGAACCAAAGGATCGTGGTTCGATTCCCAGTCAGGGCACATGCCTGGGTTGCAGGCCAGTTCCTGGCAAGGGACGCACGAGAGGCAACCACACATTGATATTTCTCTTCCTTTCTCCGTCTCTCCTTCCCTTCCCCTCTAAAGATAAATAAATAAAACGTAAAAAAGAAAAAAGTAATGTTCTTCTGCATATCTTATGGTTTGTGTCATCACTCAATTACATCAGCATTATATAATTATATGATCAAATTAATCATTCCATTGCTGCATATTAGGGCAATCCTTCTCCAAAAGTCTAATCTGGTTGAGAAAAAAAGACAACCCCAATTACAGTAAAAGATTTAAGTAGCACTTCAAAATAAATAATAGAAAGATGACCCAAGGAAGTGCTCGATGAGAGAATTGTACCAACTGCAGTTCCTCAGGTCAGAGCATCCAGAGAGATACCTCTGAGGTAGGGTGTTCCAGGAAAGCTTGACGAGGGCAGTGAGTTTTGAGGAGGTCGTGGACTGAGAGGCTGAGTTCTAAGTCTTTCTAGGCAGTTCAAGGGTGTGATCAGAGGCGGGAGGCAAAGAGCTCCAGGGATGGGGGTGCATGACTAAGCTGGCAGGTGCAAAGCGGGCATTGGTCAGGTGGGGTGGGGTGAGGACTGGGAAGAAGGCTCGAAAGGCAGGTTGAAGCCAAACTGTGGCAGGTCTTGAGCAAAGAACCTACCAGAGTTGGGACTTTCACTTGTGCTCCAGGAGAGTCTCTGAGTTGTGAGCCGGGGAGTGGCAAGATGATTTAAAGTTGAAGAGCATTAATCTGGCTCTGTTTTTAAGGCAAAACACATAGAACACAGGGGCCGTTTATTTTTCATTTTTTAACTATATTTTATTGATTATGCTATTACAGTTGTTTCATTTTCCACCCTTTATTCCCCTCCACACTGCATCTCCCCTCCCACCTGCCTTCCCCCTCATTAGTTCCTGTCCGTGGGTTGTACGTATAAATTCTTTGGCTTTTACATTTCCTATACTGTTCTTAACCTCAGCCTGTCTATTTTCTACCTCTTATTTATGCTTCTTATTCCCTGTACCTTTTCCCCCATTCTTCCCTCTCCCCCTCTCTGCCGATAACCCTCCATGTGATCTCCATTTCCGTGATTCTCTTTCTGTTCTAGATGTTTGCTTAGTTTGTGTTTGTTTTTTAAGGTTCGGTTGTTGATAGTTCTGAGTTTGTTGTCGTTTTACTGTTCATAGTTTTTTATCTTCTTCTTTTCCTTAGATAAGTCCCTTTACCATTTCATATAATAAGGGCTTGGTGATGATGAACTCCTTTAACTTGACCTTATCTGGGAAGCACTTTATCTTCCCTTCCCTCCTAAATGATAGCTTTGCTGATTAGAGTAATCTTGAATGTAGGTCCTTGCCTTTCATGACTTTTAATACTTCTTTCCAGCCCCTTCTTGCCTGTAAGGTTTCTTTTGAGAAATCAGCTGATAGTCTGATGGGAACTCCTTTGTAGGTAACTGTCTCCTTTTCTCTTGCTGCTTTTAGGATTCTCTCCTCTTTCATCTTGGGTAATGTAATCATGATGTGTCTTGGTGTGTGCTTCCTTGGGTCCAACTTCTTTTGGACTCTCTGAGCTTTCTGGACTTCCTGGAAGTCCCATAGGTTCTTAAGCCTCTCCTCATATTTTTGAATTCTTGTTTCTTCAGTCTGCTCTGCTTGAATGTTTCTTTCTTCCCTTTGCTCCAAATCATTGATTTTAGTCCTGGTTTCCTTTCCGTCACTGTTGGTTCCCTGTAATTTTTCTTTATTTCACTTTTCATAGCCTTTACTTCTTCCTCTATTTTGCGACCATACTCACCCAATTCTGTGAGCATCTGATTACCAGTGTTTTGAACTGCACATCTGATAGGTTGGCTATCTCTTCATCACTTAGTTGTATTTTCTCTGGAGCTTTGATCTGTTCTTTCATTTGGGCCATTTTTTTTTTTTTT
>PVKU01010174.1:0-54483 GCA_004027475.1 Anoura caudifer
TCATTTAGAATGGAAGGGCAGATAAAGTGCTTCTCAGATAAGGTCAAGTTAAAGGAGTTCATCATCACCAAGCCCTTATTATATGAAATGTTAAAGGGACTTATCTAAGAAAAAGAAGATAAAAAATATGACAGTAAAAAGACAGCAAACTCACAGATATTAACAACCACACCTAAAACAAAAGCAAACTAAGCAAACAGCTAGAACAGGAACAGAAACACAGAAATGGAGATCACATGGAGGGTTAGCAACAGGGAATGGGAGAAGGAGACAGGGGGAAAAGGTACAGAGAATAAGTAGCAGAGACAGTGGGTAGAAAAAAGGGGGAGGGCAAGAATAGCGTGGGAAAAGTAGAAACTAAAGAACTTGTGACACATGAAGATGAACTAAAGGGGGGAATGTGGGTGGGAGGGGGTGTGCAGGGTGGAAGGGAATGATGGGGGAGAGATGGGACAACTGTAATAGCATAATCAATAAAATATAATTTAAAAAAATAAAAAGAAAGTGCACTCCCCAAGCCAGAGGAGAGTTGATTTATTGGGTTGGCCAAAAAAGTTTAATGGCGCTAGTAATGCTTAGTGTCTTTAATTTCATTCAAAACAATTTTATTAGATCATATTGTGACAGCTGTCATATCAGAGTGCATTTCTAAAAATCATTAAAATTGTTGAATTTTTGTGCAGCCATTTTAATATTGAAAATGGGAGAAGGAAACATTTTTGGTGTATTATGTTCTATTATTTCAAGAAAGATAAAACATAACTGAAGTGCAAAAAAAAAAAAAATTTTTGCAGTGTATAGAGAAGATGCCGTGACTGATAGAATGTGTCAAAAGTGATTTGTAAAGTTTCTTGTCATTATTGCCCTGGCTAGTGTGCCTCAGTGGACTGAATGACAGCCCGCAAACCAAAGGGTCATAGGTTCAATTCCCAGTCAGGTCCTGTGCCTGGGTTGACAGGCTGAGCTCCTACTTGGGGGCATGCAAGAGGCAACAGGTTGGTGTTTTTCTCTCTCTCTTTCTCCCTCCCTCCCTCTCTCAAAATAAATAAATAAAATCTAAAAATAAATAAATAAAAATAAAGTTTCTTGGTAGTACTGACATTTTGGCCAAACAATACTTTGCTGTGGGGCTGTCTTATGCATTGGAAGATGTTTAGCCACAACCCTGGATTCTACCCATTAGAAGCCAATAGTGGAAGATAGCTGACATACTCAAAATATCCAAATCAATAAAGTTATTGGTGAAAATGAAAAAAGTGTCTTTTATGGAAAAAAAAAAGCAAATGGACTTTTTTGGCCAACCCAATACACAGACAGAAGTTGCTACCCCTGGCCCCTGACTGGTCCACTCTCATGCAAGTGATGATTCCAAATCCTCATAGTTTGATTAATCCAAAAAACACTGTCCTGATTGATCAGAATAGGGTTGCTTTGATTGGTAAGTGAAGGTGCTAACAGGGGATATAGTTTCACAGTGGTGATCAGGTGATCAAGTGGGGAAAGTCTCAGTCCTACTGGTTGAAATACAATGAAAGGAACTCTTTATAAGGGTGGCTCAGACAGCAGGAGCTAGTGCAGGTGGGCAGTTCTATGCAGTCTTTTCCCTAAAGTGTGAGAGGTCCCTGTTAAAAAAATGGCTGCTAGGCTCTGCTTTTTTCTGCTCCCACCTTTTAAATTTTATTCATTCACTTCTAGAGAGAGAGGAAGGGAGAGAGAAAAAGAGGGAGGGCAGCAGCATGAAACACCCATTGGTTGCCCCTCATATGTGCTCCTACCTGGGACAATACCTGCAACCAAGCATGTGCCTTGACTGGGAATCAAATCTGGGACCTTTTGCTTTGCACAAGGCCACCCAAGCAACTGCACCACACTGGTCAGGGCTATTTAAAAGCAGGATTTGCTTTTAAATTGGAGCCCAGTTAGCCCTGGCCCAGTGGGTCAGTTGTTTGGAGTGGCATCCTGTACAGACTGGTTTGATCCCCAGTCAAGGCACATTACCTAGGTTTCAGGTTCAATCCCTGGTTCAGGTGCTTACTGGAGGGAACAGACTGATGTTTCTCTCTCACATTGATGTGAAACATCAATGTTTCTCCCTCTCTAGCTTTCTCTCTCTCTAAGAAAAAAAAAAAAAAATCAGAGCCCAGTTAGCTACCAGGAGCACTTCTTGATAAGTATTTCCTTTCTTGGGGTCCACAACTTTGTAAGAATAATAGCATTCAGGGCACCCTAAATTTGAACTGGCAAACATTAGACAGTTTTTGTCTATTTTGCAACAATTCTATTATATATTATCAATAGTTTACTCCTTTTAATATGTTAAAGCAATGTTTTCCAGAACCACTAAGATGCTTACAATACAGATTCCCAGGGCCCTCTACAGATTGAGTAGAATCTGTTGGGAGGAGCCTGGGAAACTGTTTGGAGCATGCTCTCCTAGGATTTTATAATAATAAACTAAATCTAGGGTACTATGTTGCCATATTCACTATCCAAGCTTAGTCTATGGATGTGGAAAGTATCACTGCAAAAATGTTGAATGAAAAGCACATCATCCTAAATTCAAGCCAGGCTGGAATGTTCTTAGTAACCTAAGAAAACTGGAGTCTCTCAAGGATTGGAGCAATAATACAGTGGCCAATTAGGACACAGTAGAATCAGCCTTTTTTGCATATATGAAGGCATGGTAAAATCATGGAACAGTAGAAAAAGCACATTGTGGAATCAAAGAATCTAATCCTTCCTAGACTTGTGACTCTGGTGAGTCATTTCATCTTTCTGAACTTCATTTTCCTCTTGTGGGAAAAAAAAGGAAACAGTAAAATCATCTACCTAGTAGGGTTACTTTGGAGATTAAATCAAAATATGTATATAAAATACTTTGCAAAGTACTGTATAAGTATTAATCATTAGATTTTGCAAAACTACAAATTACTTTCTAAATTCGTATCTTTAAAAACAAATATGAACTTTTTTAAAACAAACCAACATACTACATAAGATGTATTGTGCAAGTTCATTAATCTGGAAATAAATCTACAAAAGAAATCATTTTCCTCCTTTGTGTATTACTCCATATTGTAGCAATTTGACAGCATCACAATTTTAGATCTGCTTAAGGAAGTTCTTGCTCTAAAAGACTTGAAGACATTTATTAATTCCTGACAAAGAAAACCTACAGATATGTGAAAATAGTAAAATAAGATAGTTTAAAAATCATTTGAGGTCAAGAAAGCTATTTATAAAGAAATTTAAAACTGAGTAAATGACTACACAATTTAAGCATCTTTGAGAATATGGAGAATTGGGATTTAGAATGAAAGGAATTGGGGGTAAACAGTTCAAGTATATGCCTCAAAAATACAATTTCTCATCAATTAACAATTTAAAACCCTCTGTCTAAAGAAAGGTCTTAGTATGTTAATAATATATAAGTAATACCAAACAAATTAATATTTTATTATATGGAAATATTTCCCATATATAGAAACTTGCAACCACAGTTCTTTTTTGATGATTATGGAAACAAAAGGAAGAGAGGAAGTAAAGGAATTTTTGACTGCCAGAATTCCAAGTATACTTACAAAGTTAATACACTCAGGGGATGGTGTGAGGAGAGTTTGGCCAAAAAGCCTGATTCATTAGAAAGACAAAAGGCACCTGGAGCAAGCCCACACCATCTACAGGAGAAGCACACTTAAGTGTTCTAAGTGCTTTAGGTAAAGGCCTACATCCCTTTACTTTGGCTTCTGGTATCTGACCCTCCCAATTTATACACACACACACACACACATACATATGTGCATACACATATGCATGTGTGCACACATGTGCATATATGTACATATGTATAAAATGTATATATTGTTGTGTTATATAATATATATAAATATATAATTGTATCTATACATTTTATATAAATATATATATATGTGTGTAGGGGAAGCTATGGTTAATAATATAAGATTTAATTTTTGGCACCAAAAGAAAGAATTCAAATCCATGACTTAAAAGCAGGTTATTGGAAGATACTGGTAATCTAAAAGGTCCAATTTCCCCTTTCCTCTTTGCCATCAAGGTTGCTTTCCAACCCCTTCTTCTTCCATATCTATACCAAATCCCAGCAGAGGAGCTGGATGGACACACCACACGGAGTCCAGAGGCCAGCCAGGTCTGCCTGTCCCACAAATAACCTCATTATTCAACAATAAATACTGTCAGTAAATGGCTTATTGTTGACTGTTTATCAATGGTACAAGTTTTCATCTAATATCACTTATAATCAGTTTGATATCTCCTTTACAAAAAAATGACTAAAAACCTAAAATATCACAATGACAATAGGGCTGCTGTTTTAAGGTTCTAGTCTTTCTGTGGGAGGCTGAGACCTGAGGTCTGCACCCTGTGGGGTGCGAGTGCCACCTGTCCGTGCCTGGCCTGCAGGGAAGATAGAGAAACTGCAAATAAACAAGTTGGAACTTTGGTAGCAATTTGAGAGTAATTTGATGTCTGCTGAACCTTATCATAAAAAATGGAAGTTTGTATTTTGCACAAAATACAAAAAATAAACTTCATTTTATTTTTCTAGTTACTAGGGGTGTTTGTTTTTTTTTTGTATTTTAAAAGTTTCAATGTGTGACAGACTGGAAATAAAAATCTGATCTTTCTCCATGGATTGTTTGAGAATCCTTGCTTTAAAGAACATTTCATTTTTATCAGCATTTCAACTTATCATTTAGGAGGTATTTTCTCCCTAGAAACAGTGACCTGGGAGGGGAGGCGGCAGGGGCAGGGGAAGAAGCTGGGGCGCCTGGCCTCCGATCTCCTGTTGTTTGCTATGGGTGTTGTTTGCTAGGCATCTTTCTTAGTCAGCCTGCAGGTGGCCTGACAGAGATTCCTTCTTCCCAACTCCTGGCTCCAGCTGATAGCTGTGATCCCATCCCCTCAGCAAACACCTTCAAAGAGAGTCGGTAGATATGAAGTGGTCAGGAAGATTGGCTCTCTCCAAACACAGGGAGATTGTAAAGGGAGAACAGGTGAAAATCATATTCTTAATCACAGACAAACACAATTAACTGGCAAATGGATTAAGATACTTAATCAGTCAAAATTATTTAGAGGATCTTATAACCATCACCCTTATTTTGGAAGTTTTTACTCTGTGAGGTAATATTCTGCTAATGAAATACATGTCCATAGGGAACATTCTCCTCTTAAAGTGATATAATGAAGCCTCAATAAAAGCAGTAAAAGCTCTAAAAAAATAAAGGACATGAAAATACATAGTAAACAAATAACCAGCAGCCAAAAGTGTTTCCACTCTTGGTTCAATTGAGGGCATAGGAAAAAAACCCTTAATGAGCTCAGTCTCTGGCAATATTTTATTCATTCAACCAATCTTGTTGAGCTCACATGATGTGTCAATCACTAACTGGTCTGGGCACAGAGATATACCAATGCACATCACAGAAAATGTCTCAGGAAGCTAGTATTTAATGGGAACAGGGATGGACAATAAACAAATATAAAATATGATGACTGCTAATAATGAGTGCTTTAAGAAATTATAAATCAGGTGAGAGACCAGAGTGTGACAAATTTGTGGGGGAGGTGGCAGACATTAGCTATTTTAGATAGGGCAGTCTTTCAGAGCAGGTGTCATTGAATGAGGGAGCTGGCCATAAAAAATATTGGGGGCATTGGTTCCATGCAGAAGGAAGAGAACACAGACTTTGCAGGGGAAAGAGCTTGGCCTATTTTAAGAACAGCCAGAGGGCAGTTGGCTAAAATATAGCAATGGATGCAGAGAACAGTGAGAGATTGCAGTATAGAGATAGAAAAGAGCCAGTTTATGTGGGACCACATATGCTACCATAATGGACAAAACATTTGCATATGTTTGAACTAGAATTGGTGATTATGTGTTATGTACGTGCATCAGAAATGCTCACTATTAAAATATATCCAAATCAAATGCTAGGCAAAAGTGTTGAAAAGTATTTACATTAATTATCTTTAGAGATAGCTATTATAATTCATTAGATAAAATAAAACCAGTATTGGCAAAATCAAATTAGCATAGGCCCTTCAACTAATGAAGATTTAATCTGCTAAAAAATTAAAGCTTCAATTAAAACAATTCTAAAACCAAATTGATCTATTAGATCTGTTTTTTTAAGTTTTACTATATGCAATGATCATTATCAGTTAATGCATATATCTATGATTAATATTTGTTAAATCATTCATGCTTATAGCCTTTGCTTAACCAGAAGCTGCTCCTTCTAGCTCTGGGATTACTTTTTGTCATCACTTTCCTGTAATAAGGAACCAGTAAGATTTTTCTCCTCTAGTTTTGCAAAGGGAGAAAAGATTTTCCAAGGAGAAAAGAGCCTGTGATGGGCCCTCAGCTGTCTGTTGCAGCTGAACTTGAATCTGCTCACTGTTAGGGTTGCAGAGGCTGCCAACAGTGCATTTCCTGAGCTATGCTGAGAGACAGCACTCATACAAGATGCAGCTCAGGGAGGAATTGAGCCAGATTTGGAGGCTCAGTGGTTGGTCTTCATTTTAATATATTTCCACTGAACTTTTTCTCTCTCATGCTGAAGATGAAAATGACTCATGGGAATTCAATCATGCATAGAAGCAGTATAAATTAGGTTGGCTAACCTCTGCATTTGGGCAAGTCATGAAATCTGACTTGTTATGCATTAATTTTTTTGTTTATGATCATGGAGAGCAATGTGTGTGTGGGTGAGTCTGAGAAAGGGGAGAAACAATATACTTATGAAGTATTTCCTCAAAGCTGCCACAAATTCCATTAACACTTCTGGAAAATATTATTTCATACTTATTCCTCTCTCTCCCTTATATCTTTAGTAAAAGAAGTCCTACTAGTTCAAGTCATTCTCTAGTTTTGCTTTAGTCATCACTGAAATCCAGGGAATATTTTTTTTGGTTTTAAAAGTACAATTTTATAGTCTCTCTTTTGTATTGGATTGTAGAGGCAATCCAATACAAAACAAATGAAAATAATGCCTTGTGATTTTGTTTTTAATTTATTCCTGAGGATGTCTCTAGTAAGTAAAGACAGTGAAGAAGAAAACTTTGATATTTTACTCTATGATCACATGTTTTACTTAAAATAATTTTAAAATAAATTTAAACAAGTAATTATTTACTTTTCTTTCTTCCAAACTTGGAAAATGAGGAGTGCTAGGGGAAATTTGCACAGAGGTAGTAGCATGCCTGGAAGCCCAGAATAGGGGGGCCCAAGAGCAGGCATATCGAGTAGCTGGAAGATTGATTACAGTGAGCAAATATGTAGATATAGTGAGGGTAACAGGAGCCAGATTTCTTACTGTTAGAAAAGATATTTGCAAATATGAAAAGGGAGAAGGCTAGTAAGAGCACAAGATATTGGAATTGAAGGTACTGTCAATTAATTCAAAGATTTAATAGTTTTCAGAGGTAAATGTAGAAATAGTTATAGATATATGTGTACATATGTACATGCACACATGTATGAATATGTTTCCTAGCTCTGTCTGCTAAGAGTATCTAGAAGTGATGATACCCCAATGCCAATGAGAACCCAGATCTTGGTTTCTAAGTTTCATCCTTCACTAAAAGATCTTTTTGACTCCTTGGAAAAATGAATCAGGTCTGAGACACAAATAGTACAAGATGAGCCTGGAATATCTTGTTAATGCCCAAAAGTAAAGATATGGTCAAAGAATGATTAGAACAGATCAAAAGGATACAGGAACCAGCTTGGAAGGTGTCCTGCTGGCTAAATCTGCAATAATGTAGGCACCCAAACAAACAGCATTCGTTAAACATGACAAACTATGAATTAAAGAATAAATCCATGAGTCTATACTAATATAAATAAACAAATGAATGAATAAAAGAAGGAACAACTTCCGTATAATAGAATGAATAAATAAATATAGAAGTAGTGATTGGAGTAGAAAACCACCATTTGTCACGCATCTAAGCAGATGCCGAGGCAGTTGAGTGGAAGTTTGATAAGGAGTAAATACTAGCATAATGACAAAGTTCTCCTTACAAAAACACTGATCAATTGCATAGGAGGAAAAGGCAGATATTAACTTGATCAAACAATCAAGATTAATTTACCAGTGATAAGGGCTGACATCTGGCCTCCCTTGTCATGCCCCAAGAAGAGCACCCCACCATTTCTCTAATTTTCCTGCCAAGAATGCATGAGCCAATATGAGACAAACCTGGTTTGGGACATCATTTGGAATAAAAGTCTTGTACTCTTTAAAACAATAGAGGTTAGAAGAGACAGGAAAAAATGAAAAACTGTTCCAGATGGATGCCTGAAGAGACATGACAAATAAATGCAAGGTATGAGCATGGATCTAATGTTGGACCAGAAAGAAAAAAGAGAGTTTGCTAGAGCAATTTGCACAATTTGAATTGGGCATGTGGCTTAGGTGGTAGTGATGTGTGGTAGTAATGTTAATTTCCTGATTTGTTTGGTTATTTGGTGGTTATATGGGAGAGTGTCATATGGAGTATTTAGAGTGAGTGGAACATCATGACCTAACTTGCTCTCAAATGGTTCAAAAATACACTAATGACATATAATCATACATACATACATGTTTTGATATAAACATAGTATATTGATATACTATGTATTTATGTAGTATCTATAATGTATTGGTATATGTTAATGTTATATGATAATTAATATATAGTATATATTAATGCCATACATTTATATGTTTTTAGAATGACATAGAGCAAATGTGGGATAGAGCATCCTATCCAAATTTTTTAAAAAATATTTATTTAGATAGAGATGGAGCAAAAATTATAAAACACTAACAACTTAGAGTCTCACTGAAAAAGATAAAGTATACTATTCTTGCAACTTTCTTGTAAGTTTGCAATTGTTTCAAAATAAATAATTTAATAAGAATACCTGTGTCTTTCTATAGCCCTATAAGTAACAAGTGTTTTCATATATCACTTTAATGTACGATATTTCCTATGTAAAACATTTCCATGTTCTCAAACTCCTGCTGGAATAATTTTATAGAGCTTAAAAGCAGGGAGTGGGTTATGCAGTATTTTCAGTCCCAGAATTCCCTAAATGTCAAGTGAGTTCCTGGAAAGTGCTACATAATAAGAAAGTGTCACAAAGAAAGAGTTGTCCTTTGCTCTTCAAATTCCAGTTTTAAATTGACCACTGAAATAATTTATTAGCTTTACTAAAATAATGTCTATCCAATAAATTCATAGCTTTATTTAATTAAAAAAAAAAAAGAATTTGTTTTGCCCTGGATCAAAGGTGGAAACTTCTGTGCAGTAGTTAAAAGAAAAAAAAAAAAAAACTTGCATCAAAAACAGCAGCATTACCCTGGCTGGTGTGACTCAGCGGATTGAGTGTTGGCCTGTGAATCTAAGGGTTGCTAGTTCCATTGCTGGTCAAGGCACATACCTGAATTGCAGGCCAGGTGCCAGAGGCAACCCATCCATTTGTCTCTCCGGTATCAATGTTTCTCTCCCTCTGTTTTTCCCTCTCTTCCCCGCTCTGTAAAAATAAATATAACCTTCAAAAACAGCAGCATTCCATTATAACCCAAAGCAGCACAGTCTTGTTTACAATCCCTACTTTCATTTTACCTTAATTTGCTATTTTTTAGTACAAAAAACTTTCTTTAAATGTATATATACCCAGACATCCACAGACACATACTTACTCACATACTAGCACACTTTTACTCAGTGCTTTTACCTTGCAAAAGTCTTTGTGATTATTTGTTCACTTCTTTATCTGGAAAAGTTAGGAAGAGATTGGGTCTTTTAGGTCTTTTCCCCTTCCTTCTATAAGAAAATAATTTTTTAAAGGATTAGGTGATTTAAGTGACTAGTTTGCCTGGTAGCAAGTTATTGAACAACCAAGACTAGAATTTAGAATCTCATCATTATACTACACTGAAAGATCTAGGCAAGGTTTGTACATCTTGGATTACTCTTCCTTTAAATACTTGTCTACCAGACATAGTATCAAAATTAAACTCTGTCTCTGTGCCTTTAGGAATAAAATCTAGTCCTACCCAGGTAAGTGCTGATTGCAAGATGTCTCTTTGCATTGTGAAGCTTTTCTAATGTAATACTGAATGTTTTATATTCTCTGTATTTATTCCTTGCCAGTCTTAACAGAGTTTTAAAAGGCTGAAATGCATAATACAAAGAATTTTTACCAACAAAGTAAAAATGTTCACATTCGAATGCAATTAGAAAATACACAACAGTTTATAGACCTGTCTAAAAGCTTTTGCCAATGCACTAAACAATTTTGTTTAAAGCATGACAATAGTAGTTATTACTAGCTATCATAGATGCCACAATACTATGAAATTTCATTAATTTTTTTAGAACATTTGTTTAGTTGTTACAATGCATTTACCTTCAGTACTAGGGTACCTATTCTTTTTATTCATCCAGCATATCTTCAGAGGCTAACATGCATTAATTTAAATTATACTTTATTATTAAACACCTGTGTAGTACTTACTTTGTGCCAGTCCCTATTCTAAGCAGTTCATGAACAATTAAGTCATTTTATCCTCATAAAGATCTCTGAGATCATTACTATAATTATCCTCCACTTTACACAAGGGGATACAGAGAAGTTACACAGTATGTTCAAGGATGCACAGGTAGATCTTCCATAACTAGGATTCAACTCCAAGCAGTTCATTTTTCAAATTTGTGCTCATAAGTAATGTACCATGCTGCATGGAGCCTTAGGCTTATAGAAAGAAGCTGGGGAATTACCTGTTGATTAAATGAATAGATTATTATCTTGTCTCTTAGACTGATTTAGAAGCACTAAGCAAATTACCAATTGCTCCATGCCTTAATTTTCTACTTTGTAAAATAGAATTGATAATATTTGCCACCCATTTCTTTTCCAAACAATAGTAAGAATGGAGAAAATTTACCTATCTGCTATGTGCATGTTTTTGTGCCTGAAAGACTTGGGCAGCAATAAGTCTAGAGGAGACCAACATCAATAGACCTTAAACATGCAATGAGACCACAACAATTCAGTATAATTAACAATCTCTTTCGATCTGAATGAGTGTGAAGTATAGGGACAGAGCTTTGGAAACCTGAACTTCCTTTTATTTGAACTTTCTTCCCATATAATTTTGAACTGTTTTTTTTTTTTTTAGCTGATTTAGAATGTGTTTATATGAAATAATACTCAACTGAACTGTTGCCTAGGGCTTAAATTATGTGATCTAATAAAAATGTCTAATTGTAGATCTCCTAAATGAAAATGCTTTCTTGTTACAACCCTGCATATTTAACTGCTGTTAAATATGATATAATGACCTGGTTAGGGACAACACTAGAAATTTTGTGCCAAGCATCCTTAATCCATCTCTACCTATCGCTGTCTTTGCTTAGTCCCTACAAATCCCAGCGGGTCCTTCATTAGCTATAGAGGGCACGGAAATAAATTCAAAATAGGACCTACCACTGTTACCAGCAACAGCAAACAAGTGGTCCAAGCATCTATGTCATGTGACCTTGAGCAAGTCTTCAATCTTGTTCAGTCTCAATTTCCTCTTCTAAAAATTGAGGATAATAACAAAGGCTGCCTACCTCCAGGGCTGTCATGAGGATGAGATGAATTAAGGTATGTGAAACCGCTTTGTAAACTGGTTATAAAGGCATTAATACTAAAAGTTCTGGTTTTAAAAAATCCCCCAAAGAGTCCTGGCCAAGTATTTCAGTTGGTTAGAACATCATCTGGATATGACAAGGTTGCAGTTTGATCCCAGGTCAAAGTCCATATAAGAATCAACCAATGACAAACAAACAAGCAAAGTATAACCAAAGACACTGAAATAGAGAACAGGCTGACAGTGACCAGAGAGGGGAGAGAATTTCAGGGGAAAAGGGGAAGGGTTTGCAGGAACAAGTATAAGAGACATGGACAAAACTAGGCAGGGATGGAAATGCAAGGGAGGTGGGAAGGGCTGGGATGGGAATAAAAGACAGAAAACTGTAATTGAACAACAATTTAAAAAAAGAATCAACTAATGAATGCATAAATGCATGGAACAAATCAATGTTTCCTAACTCTCTCATCAATAAAAAAATCACCCAAAGATGGAAATTTGCTTATGCATTATATACACATGCAAAATTTTCCATCATGTAGATTCTTGGCCTGGACTTCCATGTTTAATGAGTCCAGAAAAGCAATAGGACTTGGATTAATCCTAAGAGGAGGTGGGATTTCAGGTGCCTAATGATTGGAGACTGAACTCCTGGTGAAGAAGGTGAGAGAGCAAGTACAAGCCTGAAGTCAGATGACCACATCGCCTGCACAGATGTGTCTGGGGCAAAAACTGAGTCTTTGCTAAGGTTTATGGAGATAATTTTTAGTGCCTTGCCTTGAAGGGAGATGACCTATCACTTGATCTGAAAGGACAACCACTAGAGTATCTATAAGGACGGCTCTAGGGACATAAAGATGACACAAACCAGACTTTATGTTATTCTTAAAGAGTATTTACAAAGTTGTTGACGAGGTCCAAAAAATGGACAGGGAAGAAAATTCGGGTAATGGAGGTCAGCTGAAGACTGACTGCAAAGGAATCCAGTAAAGATGCCTATATTTTCTCTCCTTTTTAGAAAATTTGGAAGCCAACTCAGGTAGTTTGAAAATCTGATCTGATATGCTTGTGGTTAAAGCAGCACAGAGCTGCCGGGAATGGTCTGCCCTGTGATCTATTAACTTTGATCACTTTCATGATCACAGAGTGAACACCTTGCCCTAACCAACTACCTGACAAAATCCAGCCCTGCTGAGCTGGGAAACTTGGCAAGCCAGAGTTTTGTGGGTGGAAAGACAACCTATTACCTCTACCAGGAAAAAAAAAAAAAGTCTCAAACCACTTGGCAGGCTGATATCAGCATCACCTTTACATGCCAGAAAAATTATTACACTAGAACAGGCCCTTAGAACACCCAGTTGGAAGTGAACAAATCAGGGAGGAAGACTAATGACTGCATTGCACATTCCTCCGAAGCAGGAGCCGTGTCTGCTCTCTTTTGGGTGGGAGTGCAAGTGAATATGCTTCTGATGAGGCTGTCTCTGGTCAGTTGAAGAGACGACTCTACAACGAAAGCCTGGGGCTACTCTAGTGGGTGCCTGGACGCCATGGCACTATTGAAATTCACTTTCAAGTGGAGAGGCATCTGTGAAGAGAGCGGGCAGGACGGTGTGGGCTGCGTGTGTAATTTGTCTCAGGGAATGAGCTGGCTGCCTCTCCCTTACCCGCAAGGCTCCCCTACCCCGGGAGTCTGGGATGCCCTAAGCCAGAAAATAAAGGGAAGGAGCACACATTTCCACAGAAGGGACTGTGGGGCGGGTCTGTAAGAAACACTCCCGCGGACAAGTTTCTGAGCAGGAAAGTGGACCGGGAACAGCACATTTCCTGCTTTGCCTGTGCAAACCCCAGGCGGAGCCAAGCAGGAACAAGGTTACGGTCGAGGAGTCACTGGATGCCAGGGCAGGGTTTGGGGGCTACCTGGAGGAGTCGGTGGACTGTGGAAAGAGTGGGAGAGGTAGTGAAAATAGAACGCACGTCTCGCCCTTTCTCGAAACAAGCGTCCCCAAAGCCTAGCTTCTCGAGGCCCTTTTTCAGCCCCGGCAGGAGAAGCAGCAGCTGCAGAGGGGTAGCGTCGAGGCGCAAGGAGCGAGGGACGAGGAGTTCGGACCCTGCGCGGCCTTCCGGGTGTGGGGTGGGGGGCTGCTGCGCAGCGGCATCGGCGTAGCGGAAGCTCGCTATCTACCGGACCACTCCTTCCACCCCACCTCTCGCATTCGGTCCGCGACCTTCGACCTCGCAGCTCGGATCCTTGGAACACCCAGCCGGCTCAGGGACTGGGAGGAGACAAGAAAGGTATCGGGAGACGCAGCGCCACTGCCCAGTAGTGGGAATTGGCGGCGTCCAGCTGCGCGGCCCTACCTGAGAGGTGCGGAGCCCCGCCGCGCTTGGCTGCACATAGACTCCCGCTTGGCTCCTGGAGGCCGCCAAGGGCGCGCGATTTATACGTGCGAAGACCTTACTGTTGTTCCTTGTCCTAGAAACACTATTGTCTATTCTATAGCGGGCCGTCCGGCGTTTCTCCGGAGTTCGTGGCCCGCACTCCCTTCCCCTCCCCCACGGACTTGCTCTCCAGGGCCAACCTACATCTATCTGGGTGCCCTCGGCCTTCCCTATGGACTTGAGTGTCCTTCATCCGGCTCCTGCTTCCTGAGCATCGAAAACACAAACGCCTGCAGGAAATCATCCAGCCTTTGCCTGGTCACTCAGGGGCCTGGGAAAAGCGCGGTTTTGACTTCGGTCTGAACCACAGCTGGTCACCTACCCGGGTAATTTCTGCGCTTGCTGGCCAAAGGTCTTAAGTGGTAACGGGCACAGCTTCTCGTACGCTAGGCGTTTCCTCACCCAGCCTTTCAAGCCTTGGGTCTCCTGGCGACCTTGAGTACGATTAGTAGTAGCCTGGAGCCCTGAGATCCTGGACTGTACAATGCGAATCCGGACGGCTACACGATCGGGTGTACAAGGCTCTTGTGAAAGTTGCTTGTATCACCCCCTACCTCCCCGCCCCAACCCCCGTAAATCTCTCCTGTTGAGAAAAGCAAGGCTTGCAGGAAGCCACTCCGGATGTTTGCTGCTTTTCATGTGGCATTTGTGGCCGGCTCCGATAACGGTCTGAGCTCCTCTTCCAACACCCTGTTTAGTAAAGAGACTGAAATAAAGAGAGTCCACACACTGAAACTGGTTTGTGGCGCTGCAGCCCCCAACATCCTCCCCCATGAATATATGATGAATGATCATTACAAGAAATCAGATCTAGGTAACAGTATGTAAAATGGGCTAGTCTTGGAAAGGCACCATAATTCCTTCCTGGTTACTATAAGTATATTGCTGCGTTATAACTCCCCGAGAAACTGTTATAAGGAGTAGGGGGAGGGGGTCTAAAACTTGAAGCTCCAACTGCATAGATGCAGTGCTCTCACCTGATTTCCCAGTAATCTTACCCAACAAAAATCAGTAGTGAGTCCCCAGAAACAAGTGCAAATAATAATGGGAACCCCAGGTTTACTTCCTCATCAGTTTCTCAACTCTCTTGGCACCTCTTTGTGCAACCGGGCGACGGAGACAGACGCCAGGATGAAGAAAGTGTACAAGGGCAAATAGGTGCATACACATTTTCTTTGATTCACACCTAGATTGTTTTCTATTTTATTTTTTACAGAATTAGTCAAACAGATTAGACAGATAAAAAGGATTCTGGAATTGGCATTGTTTTTGTTTAAGTGTTCGATCTTTATTCTAAGAAAATACCTATTCATAGAAATGTTTGTGCTAATAGAAAATTCTACATTAAGATATTTAAAAAGACATTTATTACCATCCAGAAAAGTTAGAGAAGATCGCCAAGAATACGTCAAGGATCAAGGCACTAGGGGATGAATTTGTTCTCTCTACTCCTATAGCTTCCTTACTTATATAACCATTTGCAATGCAATTATGCTTAATTTTCAATCCCCCCCTTTTTTTCAGGGAAAAAAAAAAAGCTTTAAAGGAAGAGTACATAATCAAGTTGAATTTGTTTAAGATCACTTGATCCAAAGCCACCATCACTTCTCTAAGGTTTCCTTAAGCAGATTAAAGGGTTTTTTTTTTTTTTCTTGTATGAACAGGAGAGTTGCAGAAACTACAACCACTTTCTCAATTTTTCCCCTGAATGAACACTGGCAACTACTTCACAGATCCTCACACAGTTAAACCTAGTTTAAAAAAAAAAAAAAAAAAAAAACAAGTGTGCAGTTCTTTGGAGAAATGGCAATTTTCTTTATTTTTCTTTATTTTTATGGATGCAATGAATAAGCAGGACTGACAGATTACTTTGTCATTGTAATATCACCAACAAGCTGCAGTGTTTACCTCCCGGGTCCCGATATAAACCTTAGTTTTTCATCACTCCACAGTAAACACAGAAAATCTGTTCTGGAGATGTGATGTATTGATTTCTTTGTAACACTATCTAATTATGCAAAAATGACTACCTTCATTGCCTTAGAAAACAACAAATAAACAAACACAACTTAATGATTAAGAGGTCCAAGTCTGAAGGCACATTACCAGAGAGGAACTCCATTTCTCAATCTGGCAAGTTCCTCAGCCTCTCTGTACCTGTTTCCTCTCTTGTAAAAAATATCAAGTATTTACCTCAGGGGGGTTATAAGGATAATTTGCTGTTGAGACGGCTCTACAAAATGTGTGACATGCTGTGCCACATATGAAAAATTTTCTCAGATTTAAGCACAAATTTAACAGTCATTCAGATTTTCATTTCAGTCTGAAGAAGCATGTAAGAATTCCTAAATATTTGTCAGGATAACCACCTTAAACTGTGCCTAAAAACTATCGTAATTTTCTGCTCAAAAGGATTGCTGTTTTTCCTAATAGATGGGTATTTAGATAAATATTGTTGTTTGTCAAACAAGCAAAATATAATCAAAGACACTGAAATTGAGAACAGGCTGACAGTGACCAGAGGAGAGAGGGGAGAGAATTTCAGGGGAAAAGGGTGAATGGTTTGCAGGAACAAGTATAAAGGACACATGGACAATAACAAGGGGGAGGGTGGAAACGGAAGGGAGGTGGGGAAGGCTGGCAGGGTGGCTGGAATGGGGGTAAAAGGCAGAAAACTGTACTTGAACAACATTTAAAATAAAAAAAATATTGCTATTTGTAATAACATTTTAGAATTCAGAACTAAGTCTTGCTTATTTTACTGAACACATACGAGAAAACTTTATGTTTACTATACATTCATGTACAAATTTTCAGTGGTTAGTTCTTGTTATTGCACAAAGGCTTTAAATTCTTCAGGATGACAGGATATTGGCTACAGAACGTCATTCCATATTTAATCTTGTTTTAGAAGTTACAATTTACCTCAGACATGGCATTTTGAATATGATACAACAAGCAAGTTGAGTCCTTGGGGGAGAGAATCTTTTATTTATTACCAATAGTGTCTCTTGCACTCGATAAAATACATTTGAAGAACGCACCTGTGGCGTTCCTTGATCTAAATTAGGTCACCCACCGCTGAAACACCTTTAGATCCTGTAATAGAGTGGATGCTTAGTGTGTTGATACGAACTACCGTACCCAATTACTTCTATCCAACACCCCAGAAGGTTTCTCGGGAGTCCTTTTTCCCAGTCCCAGAGGACGTGGAGCCGGAGTCCGGCTCCAGCCAAGTTTTCTCGCCGGCAGGTGTAGCCTTGGGTGCGGGGACAGAGGAGGGGAAAAGGGCGGGCGTGGGATAAAGCTTGGACTGGGGACTCTGATGGCGAGCTGGGCGTTGGCCTAAGGACTCTGGCCCGGCCCACCCCCGCTGCTCTATTGGCCGCAGTCGTGCAGAAAAGTCCCAGCGGCCCAGAGGTGTCCGCAGTGTCACTGGGCCGGCGGAGGCGCTGGCTACGCTTTGGCTGGGACTGGTCTGGAACGCGGGTGGCTGGTTAGGCTCCAAGAGACAAACGAGCGACCGGTTTGGCATCTCCCTCCCTCCCTCGCTCCTCACCCCCTCCCCCCCGAGTCGGGGGAGGCGGCGGGTCTGGCCGAGGGCTTGGGGGCGCGGGGCAAGTCTGGAGAGCCATGAGCAGCCCGGATGCGGGGTACGCCAGTGACGACCAGAGCCATACCCGGAGCGCGCTGCCCGCGGTGATGGCCGGCCTGGGCCCCTGCCCCTGGGCCGAGTCTCTGAGTCCCCTCGGGGACATAAAGGTGAAGAGCGAGGCTGCGGCGAGCAGCGGGGCGCCGGCCGGGGCCACCGGCCGGGGCAAGGGCGAGTCTCGCATTCGGCGGCCGATGAACGCCTTCATGGTGTGGGCCAAGGACGAGCGCAAACGCCTCGCGCAGCAGAACCCGGACCTGCACAACGCCGAATTGAGCAAGATGCTAGGTGAGTCCGAATTCGGGCCCCAGAGTAGTGTGAATCGCGGAGCCGCCATCCTGAGCCTAAAAGGGTGCGGGTATTGAACCCAAGGCCAGGGGTATGCTTCCGCCACGTCCTTCCTTGGGGTCCTCCGTTACCCTCCCGCTCCCTCAACCCCAACTCTCTCTACAAGCTTTTTAGCTTCTGTCGTCGGTGCCCGAATTACTTGGATGACCGGGGGCAGGGGTACAAGGGCACCGGTACAAGGGACCTGGGGAGGCGGCTTCCCGGGCGTCTCAGTGGTAGCGAATGCACTACAGGAGCGGAGCTGGGCTGGTCGTGGCCGTTCCCCGACTCCTTTTCAGGGTAGGGAGCTTATTTTTTTAGTTCTTAGAATGACCGGGAGTGGGTGAGCGGGGAAGCCTGTTCTAGGACACTAAAAGCAGGGAGTGATGCCCTTAAAAGACCCCAGATCTCTTTGTGTTTCCCAAGTGCTGGGACTCCACTCTTCCTCCAGAATTCCATACTTTCACTTTTTACCTTGACTCCTTATCCCTTCTAGTGCACAATTCTAGGTCGGAGGGGAAAAGTGGGGCCTGGGAGCCAGCCAGAGCTCCGATAGTAAGTCCCGCGCCCCTCTCCATCTTCCCACCGCAATGCAGGCAAGTCGTGGAAAGCGCTAACTCTGGCGGAGAAGCGGCCCTTCGTGGAGGAGGCCGAGCGGCTGCGTGTGCAGCACATGCAAGACCACCCCAACTACAAGTACCGGCCGCGGCGGCGAAAGCAGGTGAAGAGGCTGAAGCGGGTGGAGGGCGGCTTCCTGCACAGCCTCGCTGAGCCGCAGCCTGCCGCGCTAGGCCCCGAGGGCGGCCGCGTGGCCATGGACAGCCTGGGCTTGCCTTTCCCCGACCAGGGCTTCCCGGCGGGCCCGCCGCTGCTGCCCCCACACATGGGTGGCCACTATCGTGACTGCCAGGGCCTGGGCGCGCCCCCGCTCGACGGCTACCCGCTACCCACGCCCGACACGTCACCCCTGGACGGTGTGAATCCGGATCCGGCCTTCTTCGCCGCGCCTCTGCCCGGGGACTGTCCGGCTACCGGGCCCTACAGCTACGCTCAGGCCTCTGACTACCCTGGGCCCCCAGAGCTGCCCGCTGTCCCGTTGCACTCCAGGCTCGGTCCGGAGCCCGCAGGCCCCGCAATGCCCAGCCTCCTGGCGCCCCCCAGCGCCCTGCACATGTACTACGGCGCGATTGGCTCGCCCGCCGCGGGTGGCGGGCGCGGCTTCCAGATGCAGCCGCAGCAGCACCCACCGGGTCCGGGGCAGCCGTCACCTCCTCCCGAGGCATTGTCCTGCCGTGACGTTGCGGACACCAGCCAACCTACTGAGCTCCTCGGAGAAGTGGACCACACGGAATTTGAACAATATCTGCACTATGTGTGCAAGCCCGAGATGAGCCTCCCTTACCAGGGACATGACTCGAGTGTGAATCTCCCCGACAGCCACGGGGCCATTTCTTCCGTGGTGTCCGATGCCAGCTCTGCGGTATATTACTGTAACTATCCTGATGTTTGACAGGTTCCCAGTTCAGCCCAGCCTGCAGGCCAGAAGCACAAACAGTGTTACACACTTCCCGGAGAAGCTAAGGAAATCCTTAGCCTCATGTTGTTTTGTTTTTAAGTTGTCTTGGCATATAATTTATGGTAATTTATTTTGTCTGCCACTTGAACAGTTGGGGGGAGAAAAATGTGAGGTTTTGTTTTAAGATTTCTTCAGATACTTGTTTCCCACAGTGTCGTTGTCAAAACCCGTTTGCAAGTTCCAAGTTTACCAGTTTTGAATGTCCTAGAACAACTTGCTCCATTTTCTGAAAATTTATTGATCAAAGAAATTTTCTCCTCGGGTCCGATTTTTCAATCTTAAAAAAATAAAATCTGGAATCCTACTTTTTCGCTTGTTAGTGCCTCTGTCAGAAACGCCATTTTTTGAGACTGATCTTAAGTATTAATAGGATTAGACATTTTAACGATGATGTGTAACACATAGATCCTGTAAATTTCTCATTTTCTTAAAATAGTAGACCTAAGTGACTTCAATGAACATTAGGATATCCAAGTCTGATGTAATATTTTTAGCTAGGAAAAAATCCTCATGAATGAACCTGTTACAAGTGATCATATTCTGTAAAAAGTTATGGTCAATCTTAACACTTTAAATACATTCAATTTTACTATATCACTTCTATCAGAAGACAACAGTCAAGTAATTTTGGTTTTCTAGTTGTTCATTGACTCTTGAGACCCGCTTAAAGAGGCTTTTGGTTTTTCTTTTTCTTGTCATCTGTATTTCACTAATAGTGTTTATATTCCCTCTCAACAATGAACTTGCCTTTGAAATCCTCACATGTCTACACCTTGAAAAGTAGTGTTACTGGGTTGAAAATAATTTCAAGGATTCACAGGAATAAAATGTGCATTTAACCTTGGCTTTCAATGAACCTTAGCATCTATAATTTCATTAGGATATTTTGGTATTACAGGCTAACTGCATATGTGGCTGATAGCATTTCTTGACTTGTATGTAGTGTGCTTTACAAATCGAACTAAAGCTACAGCCCTAAGGCATCACTGTCCTGCCATTCCAGGGAATAAACTGGATCACAGGGCTGTGAAGTAGGGAGTCAGCCCTGCTATGTGCTGCAGTGTCTCTTTCCATCGAAGTGTGCAAATTGAGACATAAATGGAAAAGATGACCTGTAATGGGCACTTCTTGTGCCAAGTGATTTGTCGATGCCATTTTGTACTGAGTTAAACTTGATCAACCCCATGAACCTAGGTACTATTCCCCCCACTATGCAAGTGAGGAAAGATGACACTGAGCCCTCACCTGCCACATATGGTGAAAACTTGGTGCTGTAAGTTTTAACAACATTTGTTCACTGTTTTCCTTTGTGCCAGGGTGAATCTGTAGACACTGGGAGAAGTTGTATCCTGGTGGTGAGAAACTATATAATTTTCCATACTGATACATTTCTATAAATAAAAGAAAGGATTAAGAGGATAGCTTAAAGCATTTGTGTTAAAGAGAGATACTCAGCTTAAATGGTTGGCTAGATTCTCTTGAGAAATTGTAGGTTTTGTAGAAAATGTTCTTGGATGCTAGGAATCTTCAGGACAAAGTTTCAGGAAGGAAAGGCAAGTGTATTTTGGTGGGGATGAGGACTCTAGTGCTCTACTTTTTTCCACATGATTTTACTCTGACCCCAGACAGGTTCTGTTTCCAGCCTGAGTTCCTACCCCAGGATGTCCCAAGAGGCCTCATTTGCTCAGGTTCAAGGCTGAGTTGCCAGTTCAGATCACAGTGCATACTTGGTAGGCCCAAGGAGATTCAGTTGTATTCTTGGCTGCTACCTCTCAACAAAATAAATAAGGGAAAGAGAGAAGAAAAGGTGCTTAGGGGGAATAATAAAAAATCCTGTTATATTACATTCTTAAGTACTTACTAGGTAAAGGTGGGAAAATAAGAATCAAAACTTTAGGCATTCCCAATGCCTTTCACCCCAGAGAGGACAAATTAGTCTTCCCAATAATTTTGGGGTGAGGAAGTCAGAAGCATTCAGCTCATTTCTTCTTTTCTAACTCAGAAGAAGCGATCTCAACAACAATTAAATTAAAAAAATAATGAAGAGGCTATCTCAGGAAACAGCTAATATGATTACATTTGTTTTGGTTTGGGAACAAACACATAAAAGACAACATTGCTTTCCTCCCTATTTCAGCTTCTGAAATACTTTAGAAGTATGTCAAAGGGTAAAAATTTAGGGCAGCTCTCGCTGAGTTCTGAGCACTCCTAGATGTCTTGCTTATTTGAGTTCACCTTATATGATAGTCTGAGGGAAGCTAGGAGTCCCCTCTCCAAAAGCATGCACACATGTACATATACAACATTTCATTAATTTTAAGCAATTCATAACCCCTTTTAATTCATCCAATGGTTACAGGAATCTGAAGCCCTCAGATTTAGAAACCCTAATGGTGAATGTTTGTTGGGAAGCACGGCACCCAAATATCAAAACAAAAAGCCATTTTCCCTATATTTAAAAACAAAAAGGTATCTCAAGAACTCCCTCATATTATTCAGTTCTCCCTTTTGGAGATATGGGAATTAACAAACACGGGGAGTTTTATGACCCTTTCCAAGTGTAAAGGAAACCCATGATGCCCTGCCAAGATGAATGTGTGGTCTTTTCTGTTGTGCAATTGTGGTGGTAGTGGTAGGTAGTCTTCAAGGTTGGCCCCATGAACCATACTTTGACTATTTACATCCTTGAATAAACTCCTGCCATAATGAATCTGGGTTGGACTTGGTACTCTAACCCAATAGAATGCAGTATAAGTGGTGCTGTGCCAGCTCCAGGTCCAACCCTTAGGAAGGCTGGGCAGATTGCATTGCTTGTGCTCCTGGGAGCCCTGAGCTACTGTGTAAAAGGTCCAGTTACGAAGATGGGGAGACCATGTGGAAAGATGACTGCAGAAGAGAGGCCCTGTGACTCCCTGAAAGGAGAGAGGGCTTGGCCTTCCTAACAGCTGACTCCCACCTGTTGTGTGTCCACTTGCAACCATCTGATTAGAACTCAAGAGAGGCCAGAAGAATAAATGCCTAGATGAGCTCGTGCAATTCACAGTGGGGAGAGCTTAAAGAGGGTAAAAAGATAGTTGTTGTAACCTTAAATTTTGGGATGTTTTGTTATATAACAACAATTTATTGAAACAATTGTTCTTAAATGGCCCTCTTTAATTTATTTATTTTTAGAGAGGGAAAGGGAGGGAGAAAGCAAGGGAGAGGAACATCAATGTGTGGTTGCCTTTCACTCGCCCCATACTGGGGACCTGGCCCACAACCCAGGCATATGTCCTGACTGGGAATCAAACTGGTGACCCTTTGGTTCTCAGGCTGTTGCTCAATCCACTGAGCCACACCAACCAGTGTTCCCGCTTTTATTTTTAAGTATAAGAATGTGGACACTGATGGAAAACAGCCTTGAGGGCCTGTCAGAGACACCAACATAGTTTTAAAGTGAAGGATGGAATGTAAAACTTGGACTCAGGTTAGCTGACTCTCTGATATCACCAAATGCATAGACCTCTCTTCAAGCAGACTCAGATGAAGTGACCACAGGTACCAGCAATTTTTTAAATACTAAACTTGTTTCACTTTTTAAATGGTTTTATTTAGGAACCAAATACATAAAGGATACTTT
Organism: Anoura caudifer; assembly: GCA_004027475.1. Taxonomy (NCBI): domain Eukaryota; kingdom Metazoa; phylum Chordata; class Mammalia; order Chiroptera; family Phyllostomidae; genus Anoura; species Anoura caudifer. Next base: position 23,289 of record PVKU01010174.1, read on the forward strand.
GTTCCTCCCACCATCTCTCCACCTCAGATTTACTTTAGTAATGTGGCAGGGGGTAGGAATCCAGCCCTTTCAAGGACTGAGATATCCTTACTCCATGTCAGCATAAAGTTTACATACCTTTGAGGGACCCAGAACAGTAAGAGGGTGTTTTCCTTCCCGCTGAGACACTGACTACTTCTCTGTTAAAGCTACCAGGTTGTGTCTGATAAATTACAAATAAACTTGTAAGTTACTTATACAATCTACTAAGAGATATCACAATGAAGCTGTATCTTTGATTTATTATTTTTATCTCTGAATATTACTGTACATTTAATTTGAATCACATTACAAAACACATCAACTTCCTCTTTAAATTTGTGCTGATATCAGGAAAAGCACATATAAGCAAAAAAGAATTCAGAGAAAATGGATTGGAATACTATGAGACAAAATAGATCATCTCCATCTAACATTTTTAAATGTTCATTTCATTTTGGATTTTCAGAACTATGCCTGTTGCATTATAGATGTTCAACATTCCATTCCACCACCCTTTCTCCTTTGATTTGTTTTGACAGTTCTGGACAGGGAGAGAGATTTTTACACCCATTATATCAGCATAGATCTAGTCTTCCAGCTTATATGGTATTTTCTTTTGAGACAATATTCACCTGGTAGTTATGTCCATCCCCATCCCCATCTGTAATAGGACAAGGAAAGTTAGGCTCTGGTTCATCCACATGATAAGTCTGGGGGCAGGTCCAGCTTTCTTCAGGTAGCACTTATTCCTATCCCTACCTTCCTTCTAGTGAGAAAATTGCTGTTTGTTTTCTTCTGAATTATTAGGCAGCTTTGTGTGACTCAACAATTCAGTTTGCATCATTGTGCTCACACACATGCAGAACCCTTACCACTGGCAATTCTCATAGCTTTATGCAAAACACTGGATGTTAAAAATTCTTAGCACAGTATAAAGCAATATTTAAATAATAAAACAATATTCCTTAGTGCACTATAAAATTTCTTAGCACTAGTGTACAGCAAGTGTTAAATAGTTGTTGCTGTGATAATGGTAATGTTGCTGTGATAATGGTAATGTTCCTGAGTGTCAACTTTCTCAGTAGCTCAGGTCCAAACAACAACTTGGCTGAATTAAAAAAAAAACTTTAATCTTATTCTTACTGAAGACATTTTAGCTTTGAGGATTTCATTTCCACTGTAGCCAAAATTTTAAACACTTTGACAAATTCATAACAAATATTTCCACTACTACTGTTGCTCAGAAAGATGATTTGTGAAGTCATACTCTATGAAGAGACTCTGATAAACATAAATAAATGGCAGTAGATGTGTTGTTGACCTAGTCCTCCCTACCGCCCCCCTCCCCATATCATGGCCAGTTCCCACTCTGCTGGGAATCTGGGTCCTCCCATACACCTGATTTGCTGTTAGGCAGGGAATAGAATCCTGGCAAGCTTGCAGTAAGCTGAAGAGTTTTCTAGTCTGCCTGATTTCTCTCTCAACAGAAAACTGATCTGAGGAGGGTCTGTTTTCACTTTGTATCACTTGACCAGAAGCCTAGTGAAAGTACTCAGAAAATTTATTTGAGTAAGTTGTTTGGTTGTTGGTACCTCACTTTCCTAACAGTGATTCCTAAAGGAATAGAAGGAATCAGGAATTCCTGCTTTGCCTCTCTTCAAGACAGTCACCAGCGACTATTATTTCTTTCTCTTGAATAACATGTCAGAACATCAAACTTAGCAAAAGAATTAGAGCAAAGAGTAGAGAATGGCTGAATTCTCCACAGTGGCACTGTTCCAAAAGAAGAAAAGTCACTTCATTTTGAATCAGAAGTTCTTCTGGCTCAGCAATTTAGCTTTGTGAGTTTGGAGAAATCACTTATCTCTTTCTAAACTGTCTGCTCCTCCGTAAAAAGTAGGGATAATGATAAAAGCCCTGACTCTCTTGCTGGATGGTTGTAGGAATTAAATGAGATGAGATCATTTTTAAAGGTTTGCCAGGGTGTAAAAGATTGCTTTAGTACCACAGAAAATGCTCTCCTCTCTCCCTCCCTTTCAATTTCACATATCTCTGTGTATCCCAGAAGACTTGGGAGATTTACTTTCATTATTACATTGGGAAAGAGAAGACAACAGAAACTGGCTTCCCCTGGTACTTTGATTAGTTAACTGAGAATTTTATATCTTTGTAAGATTGTCTATAAAGCAGGAAACACAGACCATCTGTGTTTTACTCTATGCTTTGGACAGCTCAGTTTCTTTGATTATGAAATGAGACTAGAAATAATTGTAACTTAAAGAAGAACTTCATATAAAATACCTCAATTCATATGAAATCCCCATTTACATGAAAATCTAAAGGTTTTTGTACAGGGAGAGTTAGTTGGAATACGTTAAATGTGATATCAAATCTGCTAATACTACTTTTTGAGTCCAGCCCTTTTCCCCACTAATTATAGTTTCTTAAGTCCTGTGTCATATTTTCACGTCATTTACTTTTATTTTTTTAAGGAGTGAACACAGTTGTAAGTCTTGAGGTCAAATAAACAAAGTAGAATTGGGGGAGGACAGCAAGTTAAGAAATCATTTTAGTGGAATCTAATCAACAAACCAAGCAAGTGAGCAAAATAGAACCAGACACAGAAATAAAGAACAAACTCGCAGTGGCCAGAAGGGGAGAGGGAGGGGGATAAGGGAAGGAAGGAGGGGTAATGGTTAAGTCAAGGAACGTGTATAAAGGACCCTTGGACAAAGACAAGGGGTGGGGGCTGGGAGGGAGGATTGAATGTGGGAGGTGGAGGATAGGCAGGGTAGGGGAGAGTAATGGGGGGAAATGGGGACAACTGTAATTGAATAACAATAAAAAATCATTTCTAGCTCCCAGAAGTTCCAAGTAATACTGAAACTTGACACTCAGGTTTTTGAATCATTCAGTCCTCAGGAATCATTTTCCTAGGTCAATAGTAGGCAGGATAAAGAGAAAAATAATTCTGAGACATCTATGAAATGAAGGAACAATTTTATAGTTGTTCTCTATGTAGTGGGTTCTTCTGCTTATTGTAATAAAATCATTTGGAAATTTGAAAACAATAGTAGGAATTGCAGGTGCACATACACACACACCCAAAATATTAAACTGAAAAGGGCTTAGTAAGATTGCAGGAGAAATAAAAATTCAAGTTTGTAGTTTCAGTAAAGAGATTGTAGGTATAGAAAGGGTATAGTTTTTTATTTATTCATTTAAAAATAATTAAAAAATTAATGATGCACATACAATAAAGCAACATGGCAGATGAGCTTGTAATATAAACTAAGAGTTGTAGAAGAGTCCATCCTCCATACCTCCAACCCAGGTCCCTGTATCAGTCAATCTTTTTTTTATTTTTTAAGTTCTTGTGGGTGTTACACACATTAACAACTTTCTTCCTCTGGTGGTTAATTAATTAATATGCCTGAGCAGCTATTTCGATGCTTATCAGTTTTTGACATTGACTTCTTGCTATAATAACTAAGCATTTCCTGTGCTTCTGTAGCTACTGAATTGTAGGTAAATCCTTATTTCCATTTCTTCTATAGATTATCATTGCCTTTTAAAGTGCTAAGATTAAATACCCCTTTTCTTTATCCACTGTAAAGTCCGGACGTCTTTACTCCTTTCTGAGAAGGTGAAGATATTGTTGCTCCCATCCTTCCCAGTGCACACTCCTCCTCTATTCTTCGAAAGTGGATATTTTTTGATACTCCCCCCCCCACGCAGAGGGTGGGGGGCAGATGGAATACTGATGCACTCATTATATAGAAATATTTTTACAGTATTTCAATCAATACCAGACAATAGGGACGGTTTACTACCGTGGCTGAAATTTTAAATTCACTCATTTCTTACATCCACTAGGGGAAAAAAGTAGTATCCCTAAGGCTTCACACAAACAAAAAATAAAATCACGTAAAGGGCAAACGCTAAGTTCAGTGGTCTGTTTCCACCCGCCCCCACCTCTGCGTCCCGCGTTCTTTCAGGTCCGGGGAGGAGGGGTCAGTGGCAATACCCTCGGATATCTGCGAGCGGAAGAGGTGTTGGAAACCCAGAACGCCGCGATCCCCCTCACCAGGAACCTGCCCTCCAGCTGCCATTAATTTAGAGGGACATTTTAACAATACTTTGCAATGTTTTTAACTTAGAAGGTAAAAGATATTACATTTGGCGTTAAAAAAAAAAGCGGTAGGTGGGTCAAGGAGAGAACGGCCAGCAGCGCGGCCAGCACGCGCGCGCCCACCGGGGTCACCTGGACCAAAAGATGACTAGGTCGTCGGATAGCTTGGCGGCCTTCGGTGCCCACCTGGCACCGCCACACACAGCGCAGCACGAGTCCGACTCCACAGGCTAGAGAGCAAGGCTTCCACTTCGACCTCGCTCAGGAGCCTGCAAGCCGCGCGGAGACTTCAGAAGGTCCAAACGCGACACCCGGGTCTCACTTTCCTCCCAGAAGGGGAGGCGGTTTGGGTCTTGGAGGGCTGCTTTCTTCTAAGGGGTAAATAAACCCTGCAGCTATGGGTTGGGCTCCAGGGAACGAGTGGCAGCGCGTCACGAGACTCTGCTCCCGAGTCCTCCGCGGCGCCAGTGGAGCGGGGCGGCGGGAGCAGCGGGCTTCTACAGCCCGGTCGGTGCAGAAATGTGCCCGCTGCGCAGGGGCTCCACGGCGCGCGCGGGCTGCCTGGAAACGCCGGTCCCCGGGTTCAGGCCGGAGGGACTCCAGCAGCCCGCGCTCCGTCTCCCACCCTGCTCCCTTCCCCCGCCTCTAGGTGCAGGGTCAGCCAGTGACAGAGGGAGCCCTAGATGGAGAGCGCTGCCCGCGGCGTGTTTCCGGTTGGGCCCCTGCTTCTGGGCGGAGTCGCTGAGTCCCCTCCAAGACTTGAAGGTGAAGAGCGAAGTGGCAGCGAAACGCCGGGCGCCGGCCAGTGCCGCGGGCGCGGCCTGGGGCGAGTCTCGCGTTCTGGGTCTTCGAGATGCAGCTGAGGCAGATCACCCGGTTGGTGTGGGGACTGCCTCTCCCAAAGCGGAGCTTCACTGGAGCGGGTAGGACACAGGGTGGGGGCAGAGGCACCGAGACCCGGGGTGATGTGAAAGGAGAGGGCTCCTGCAGGTGAGAGGCTGGACTTGGCCAAGTCTGAATTGGTCAGTGAGCCTTCCTCTAAGAACTCGCCGGCGGCGAGTTTCACCTCCGGGCAACAATTCACTGGCAGCTGCAGAATCATCTTGAGAGAGGTAGATGAAATTTAAAAGGTTCAAGACGAAACTGTTAATCATCTTCTGGTATAAATAATAAATAACACGATATTTTAAAGCCTTGGGAACCGTTTTGAAAGATATCGTCAAATCAGGCAAGCCTCTAAAAGAGAAAGCTGGGCAATGTTCTTACTCCAAGTTTTAAAGAAGAGTTGATTTCTCCATTAAGAAATAAAGTGGCCTACTACAGAGAAAACTGTTCGTCATTAATGGAGCTGGAAATGCACCCAGCAGCATCAATCAGAAAAAACATGCAGTTCTAGAATTTTAAGCGAGGAGGACTGCAGTCTTGAGCTTGCGGGTTTTTTTTTGTTGTTGTTGTTTTTTGTTTTGTTTTGTTTGTTTTTGATGCTAAAGTTTGTTAGAAAAGCGGGACTGGTTGTGAAGAGTTCAAGTTTCATACTCTTTCTGTGTTTTGAACTTGAGGGAGTTTGCTTTTTGTTTATTTAAAGAAGGAGTAAAATAGTCAGACTTTATTTTCATCTTACCAATATAAAACCATTTGTCTTCACAAGTAGCTTTACTACATTTTTTAATTTCTTATTTTTTTCATAAAAATTTAGCCAGCACATTAAGGGAAAACTAAGTTATCCACTGCCTCCCCCGTCCCCCCAGGTCTGAACTTTAGAGCTAGTGACTGCTTACAAATCCTGTTTTCCATTGCACACATTTTCTCTGCATCTACAATCAGACAGACATGAAGGATGTTCTCTTTTCCCTACCTGCAACAGTGACATCATATTTCCCCCACTCTTCAGCTTGTATTTGCAGTTAATAGTATCTATTTGGCGTTCTTATTTTCTTAGGAGATGAACCTCAATTTACCTTGTTGGTGGTTCTCTTCACTCTTCCCTGGGGTCGGTCATACTCGTCACGTTTCAAATCCAATGAAAGTTTTTTTTTTCTTGACTTAATCCTCTCAGGTACAGTTAAGAGACCTAAGAGTCATGCAAAAACTGAGTGTGAACATGAACACAGAGTACCGCACTTAAAATATAGGTGACTCAGTGGGGAGCACATTTTTTTCACCCCAGAAGAAAAGGGGCAGAAGCTGTGCGTATCCGAGATGTCATCTTTTAGGAGGCCAGTTCTTTCGGTATCCTATCTCTGGGTGCTTGCATCCCAGCGGTGGATAGAAAACTCCGTAAGCGGTACTCTCTCCTGGAGAATGTCCCTAAATTGTCCACCTTATCCAGGCAGGTGTTGGCCTGCCAGGATGCCCCCTTGGCACTTCCAGAACTCTATATCACAAGAAACTGATTCTGTCAAGGTAGCGAAATCTGCCCAATAATCACTGCCTGTTTGGGTCCCTGATGTTCCTATTCTGGCATAATGTTAAATATTAACCTTCACTATCACACTGTCATGGTTTGGACATTTGTAGAGCGCCGCTTTGCGGGCCTCCGGCCGGTTTGTGAAATGCCCGAGCTCTGAGAGTTGGAAAGCGACTGGCAGAGCAGTCTTCCTGCGGGGAGAGGGTTGTGCTGTGCTGGCCTCTACAGGACCTGACTAGTGGCCGGGACCACTCCTACGCTCCCCAACCCCTACCTAAACCACAGGATGCCGCTTGGCCTTGGACGACCTGGGCATGTGCCTTTTTGAATTAGGACTTCCCCTGCGGGCCTGCACAGGAGCCGCCACCACCCCGACTGTCAGGGCCTGGGCGCTCCCGCGCTCGACCGCTACCCGTGCCCACGGGGGACAAGTCCCACTGGACCAGGTGGAGCCTGCCTTCTTCCCGTCGCTGCCTGGGACTGTCCCGCAGCCGGCCCCTACATCTGACTACACGGGGCACCTGGAGCCGGCCGCACGCACCCGGCTCGGCCCCGACTCGCGGACCCCGCAGTGCCGGGTCTCCTGGCGCGCTGTAAAGTTCTGAGCAACTACTGAGGCGCTTCCCTCTCCCTGACTGCACGGACCGGAGCCAGCTGTATTCTCCGGGCAGCTCAGCTGCAGGGGCTGGCTCGAATCCTTGGGCTCTGTCCTTTGAGTTCCCTAGCCAGTTTACTGTGTACTCGAATTACTACAATAGTGAAAATAGATGAAAGTTTCCTATCTTTCTCAGCACGAACATTCATTCCAGTAAGAACAACTGTTAACATGTTAACATCTCAAAGAAGGCAGTGCAAAAATGTTCTGCTTAAATATATAAAAAGTCCTTTTTTTTTTCATTTTTATATGTGTGCATTACTTTTACATTAAAATTTCATTGTTTTTATAAAGTGGAAAACGAATGAACTGTGATAGAAAGCACTTTTTTCTTCAAAAGGTATCTCATTCCAGCTAGTTTTAAACATTTAACTAACATTTATTGTGTATATTTTTAATTTCAGATCACTGTTTCTAAAGCTTTTGGTTATTAACATCTTTGAAATTTGTAATAAAGCTTGTTTAAAATAAAGCTTGTGCAAGATTAAATAAGATGTGTCTATCAGTGTCCCACAGGAAACATGCTATACTTAAAATAGGTGAATGGAGGAAGATCAAGAGACAGACCTTTATATAAGAGAATATGTGGAGAGACTGGAGGCATCCTGAATCACACAGTAGCTCCAAGCATCATCAGCCATGAGTGGGAACTGGGAGAGGCAATTACTAGAATTCAGGGTAACACTAGCGTTAGGGATCCTGCCAGCTGGGACCAGTGGCATTGAGAAGCAGAATGAAGCTTGTACCAACTGTGGCCCTAGAGAATGGGGCCAGAAAAATAGATCCTGGAAAAAAATCCTGTTGCTCTCTGACTTTCTGATTGTGCCTCTCATTGGCCAAACCTAACCACAAAATTAGAGGACAAGGAGCCTGTGGTTTCTGCCACAGGGAAGAGGGTGAAGAGTACATTTACTGGGGAAGAAGTCCAGGCTTTCCCATAAACAGCTGCTTAGGCAGAAGTTCAGCATAGCACTCCAGACTTAACTGCATAAAGCTGACCTGCCATACTATATGTATGAACTGTAATAAGGTAGGAAGGAACCTTAGCTGCTGCTCTTCTCAACCTCAGAAATTTTGCTCATGATGGGAGAGATCCTGGAGGCCACCAAGTGGAGTGTGGGCATGAAGTCATCATTATGGGAGGTAGAGCAGGGATAGGAGAGTACCTGAGTCCAGGTGACAGTATCTGAGACTGAATCAAGGTTCCTGGGAAGTAAGCCATACCTCTGAACTCTTCAGTTATGTGAGTGAAGGTAACCTGTTTACTGTTCACACCCCTTTGAATTGATTTCTTCTTATTTGAAACAGGGATTCATAACAGGTAACAAGAGATAGAGCAGGCTGTAGACATGATTGTTAATTTGGTTGTCAGAGGGAAATATCAAATGTGGGGTATCGTGGGATCAGCAGCACTTGCATTGCCTGAGAGGTTGTTACAAAGGCTGAATTTTAGGCTACCTTAGCACTGCTGCCTCAGATTCTGGCCTAGAACAGTACTTCTTAAACTTGAATGTGCATGTGGATCATCTAGGGGATCTTGCTAAAATAAAAAATTTGACTGAATAGGGCCAAGATTCTGCATTTCTAACAAATTCCCAGGTGAGGCTGACAGAACACACTTTGAGTGTCAGTCAGACCCTGGATTCCTTATCAACACTGATTTCTATCTTTCATTTTTTTAAATTTATTTTAATTATTGTTCTTGTACAGTTTTCTGTCTTTTACTCCCATCCCAGCCCACCACCCCAGCCCTTCCCACCTCCCTCCCATTTCCACCCCCCTAGTTTTTATCCATGTGTCCTTTATACTTGTTCCTGTAAACCCTTTTCCCTTTTCCCCTGATCTTCCCTCCCGTTTCCCCTCTGGTGACTGTCAGTCTGTTCTCAATTTCAGTGTCTTTGGTTATATTTTGCTTGTTTGTTTGTCTTGTTGGTTAGATTCCTGTTAAAGGTGAGATCATATGGTGTTTGTCTTTTACTTCCTGGCTTATTTCACTTAGCGTGATGCTCTCCAGTTCCATCCATGCTGTTGCAAAAGGTAGGAGCTCCTTCTCTCTTTCTGCTGCATAGAATTCCATTGTGTACATGTACCATAATTTTTTGATTCATTCATTTACTGATGGGCATCTGGATTGCTTCCAACACTTGGCTATTGTAAATTGTGCTGCTATGAACATAGGGGTGCATAGGTTCTTTTGGACTGGTGTTTCAGGGTTCCAAGGATATAATCCTAGCAGTGGGATTGCTGGGTCAAAAGGTAGATCCATTTTTAGTTTTCTTAGAAAATTACATACTACTTTCCATAGTGGTTGTACCAGACTACAATCCCACCAACAGTGCACTAGGGTACCATTTTCTCCACAACCTCTCCAACACTTGTTTGTTGCTTTGTTTATGATGGCCATTTTGACTGGTGTGAAGTGGTATCTCATTGTGGTTTTAATTTGCATCTCTCTGATAGCTAGCAATATTGAGCATCTTTACATGTGTCTCTGGATCCTCTGTATGTCCTTCTTGGAGAAGTGTCTGTTCAAGTCCTTTGCCCATTTTTTTAATTGGGTTGCTTGTCTTCTTAGAGTGGAGTTGTATAAGTTCTTTATATATTTTGGAGATTAAACCCTTGTCTGATGTATCATTGGCAAATATGTTTTCCCATACAGTTGGTTCTCTTTTTAATACTCTTTTCTTTAGCTGCGCAGAAGCTTTTTATTTTGATGAGATCCCATTTATTATTCTTTCCTTTATGTCCATTGCTTTAGGGGACATATCAGTAAAAATGTTGCTGCATGAAATATCTGAGATTTTCCTGCCTATGTTCTCCTCTAGGACTTTAATGGTGTCACAGCTTATATTTAAATCTTTTATCTACCTTGAACTTATTTTTGTGTATAGTGTAAATTGGTGCTTGAGTTTCATTTTTTTGCACATAGCTGTCCAGTTCTCCCAACACCACTTGTGGAAGAGACTATTTTTACTCCATTTTATGTTGCTGTCCTCTTTGTCAAATATTAATTGACCATAGAGACTTGGGTTTATTTCTGGGCTCTCTGTTCTGTTCCACTGGTCCATGTGCATGTTTTTATGCCAGTACCAGGCTGTTATGATTACAGTGGTCTTGTAATACAGTTTGGTATCAGGTATTGTGATCCCTCCTACTTTGCTCTTCTTTCTCAAAATTGCTGCAGCTATTCAGCATTGTTTATGGTTCCATATAAATTTTTGAAGTGTTTGTTCTATGTCTGTGAAATATGCCATTGGTACTTTAATAGGTATTGCATTGAATTTGTAAATTGCTTTGGACATTTTGATGATGTTGATTCTTCCGATCCATGAACATGGTATATGTTTCCATTTGTTTGTGTCTTCCTTGATTTCTTTCTTCAGTGTTGTGTAGTTTTCTGTGTACCAGTCTTTTACCTCCTTGGTTAAGTTTATTCCTAGGTATTTTATTTTTCTTTTTGCTATATCGAATAGGATTTTTTTTTAATTGACTTCTGCTTCTGCTGTTTCATTGTTGGTATACAAAAATGCCTTTGATTTCTGGATATTGACTTTGTATCTGGCTGCTTGGTCAAATTCATTTATTAGGTTGAGCAGCTTTTTCGCCAAGTTTATAAGACTTTCTATGTACACTATTGTGTCATCTGCAAACAATGATAGTTTTGTTTCTTCTTTTCCAATTTGGATACCTTTTATTTCCTTTTCTTTTCTAATCGCTGTGGCTAAGACTTCTAATACTATATTGAATAGAAATGGTGAAAGTGGACAACCTTGTCTTGTCCTGATCTTAGTGGAAAAGATTTTAGTTTTTGCCCATTGAGTATGATGTTGACTATAGGCCTCTCATATATTGCCATTATTATGTTGAGGAATGCTCCCTCTATTCTTACTTTGCTGAGTGTTTTTATCATAAAAGGGTGCTGTACTTTATCAAATGCTTTTTCTGCATCTATTGATATGATCATGTGATTTTTGTCTTTTCTTTTGTTTATGTGATGTATTACATTTATTGATTTGCTAATATTGAACCAACCTTGCATCCCAGGGATGAATCCCACTTGGTCATGGTGTATGATCTTTCAATGTATTGTTGGATATGGTTTGCCAATATTTTGTTGAGGATTTTAGCATCTATGTTCATCAGCGATATTGGCCTGAAGTTTTCTTTCTTTATTGTGTCTTTATCTAGTTTTGGGATTAGGATGATGCTGGCTTCATAACAAAATTTGGGAGTCTTCTATCATTTTGGATTTTTTGGAATAGTCTCTTAATGATAGGGGTTAGCTCTTCCTTAAATGCTTTATAGAATTCTCCTATGAAACCATGTGGTCCAGGGCTTTTGTGTGTCAGGAGTTTTTTGTTACTGCTTCAATTTCATCTGCTGTTATTGGTCTGTTCAGGCTTTCTGCTTCTTCTTCATTGAGTTTTGGAAGATTATATTTTTCTAGAAACTTGTCCATTTCACCTAGGTTTTCAAATTTCTTGGCATACAATTCTTCATAGTAATTTCTTACAATGCTTTGTATTTCTGTGGTGTCAGTTGTAATCTCTCCTCTTTCATTTCTGACTGTGTTTATTTGGGTGTTCTCTCTTTTTTTGTTGATGAGCCTGCTCAAACGCTTGTCAATTTTGTTTATCTTTTCAAAGAACTAGTTCCTGGATTCATTGATCCTTATAATTGTGGTTTTAGTTTCTATGTCATTTAATTCTGCTCTGATCTTTGTTACTTCCTTCCTTCTACTTGGTCTGGGCTGTCTTTGTTGTTGTTCCTCAAGTTCTTCTAGGCGTAGGGTTAAGTTGTTTGTTTGAAATGTTTCTATCTTTTTTAAGTAGGCCTGTATTGCAATGAACTTCCCTCTGAGGACTGCCTTTGCTGTGTCCCATAAGTTTTGTGTCATTGTGAGTTCATTTTCATTTGTTTCAAGAAACTTTTTGATTTCCTCCCTAATTTCATTTTTGACCCACTCATTGTTTAATAGCATGCTATTCAATCTGATGATTTTGAGTGTTTGGGTTTTGGTTTCTACTTTCAGTCCCTTGTGGTCAGAGAAAATGCTTGGTATGATTTCAATTTTCTTGAATTTGATGAGGCTTGTTTTTTGTCCTATTATGTGGTCTATCTTTGAAAATGTTCCATGTGCATTTGAAAAGAATGTGTATTTAGTTTCTTTGGGATGAAGGGCTCTATATATATCAGTTAAGTCCATTTCATCTAGAGTGTTGTTCAATGCCACAATATCTTTGTTGATATTTTGTTTAGAAGATCTGTCCATTTTTGACAGTGGGGTTTTAAAATTCCCTACTATAATTGTGTTGCTGTCAACATCTTTCTTGAAATCCTCTAAGATTTTCTTGATGTATTTTGGTGCTCCTATGTTGGGTGCATATATATTTATGATGTTTATATCTTCTTGGTGGATTCTTCCCTTGAGTATTATGAAGTGACCTTCTGGATCTCTCTTTATGGCTCATCTTTTGAAGTCTATTTTGTCTGATATGAGCATTGCTACCCTGGCTTTTTTTCCTGTCCATTTGCTTGGAAAATTTGTCTCCAGCCCTTCACTTTGAGTCTGTGTAGGTCTTCTGCCCTGAGGTGTGTCTCTTGTAGGCAGCATATGTGTGGGTCATGCTTTCTTATCCATTCAGCTATTCTATGTGTTTTGATTGGAGCATTTAATCCATTTACATTTAAGGTCATTATTGATAGGTACTGATTCATTGCCATTTTCGTACCTGTGTTCCTCTCTCTCTCTGTCTCTCTTTTCCTTCTTTCCCTTGAAGCAGTCTCTTTAGTATCTCTTGCTGAACTGGTTTGGTAGAGGTGTATTCTTTTAGACTTCTTTTGTCTGGGAAGCTCCTTATTTGGCCTTCTATCTTGATTGAAAGCCTCGCTGGATAACATAGTCTTGGTTGCAGACCTTTGGTTCTCATTACTTGGGATATTTCTTGCCATTCTCTTCTGGCTTGGAGCGTTTCCATTGAGAAGTCAGCTGCTAACCTTATCCAGGCTGCCTTGTGTGTTACTTCCTTGTTCTCCCTTGCTGCCTTTAAGAGTCTCTCTTTGTCTTGGAATTTTGTCATTTTAATTATGATGTGTCTTGAAGTGGGTCTCTTGGGTTCCTCTTGATTGGGACTGTCTGTGTTTCCTGGATTTTTGTGATTTTTTCTCTCATCAAATTGGGGAGGTTTTCCATCATTACTTTTTCAAATAGGTTTTCTATCTCTTGCTCTTCTTCTACTCCTTCTGGAATCCCTATTATATTATTATTATTATGGATATTATTACGTTTCATATTGTCTTGCATTTCTCTTAACCCCTCTTCATTCTTTCTGTGCCTCTTTTCCTTTTATTGCTCTTTCTGGGTGTTTTTTTTCTACTTTGTCCTCCAACTCGCTGATCTGATCTTCTGCTTCATCAGTTGTGCTTTTCATTCCTTCCACTGTGTTCTTCAGTTCAGAAATCGTATTCTTCATTTCCTCTTGGCCCCTTGTTGATAGTTTCTAATTCCTTTTACATGTTGATATAGTTTGCAGTGAATTCATGGTAGCTTCCCTGTAGTTTCTGGTAGCTCTTTGAGAGCTCTTGGAGCTTTCTGACAACCATTGCTTTGAACTCAAAATCTGATAGTTGACTTGCCTCCATTTCATTTAGCATTCTGTCTTGAGCTTCCTTGTTTTCTGTCATTTGGGGATTGTTTCTTTGTTCTCCCATTGTTTTTGAGGCTCTTCTTGTTAGGCTCAGCTTCTTAAATTGATCTGTTCTGGCTCCCTGGGTTTATGGTGTGAACTTCTGTGGTAGAATACCTGTGAGATTCAGTGGTGCAGTCTCCTTCGGGTATTCTGTTATTCACATCTTCCATTGTTTCAGCTAGGATCATGGGTTTGTGCTCTGGGTCTTCCACAAAGACTCCTCCCCTAGTTGCAGGGTCACTGGTTGCAGAGCCCCCTCCAGTCCCAGTCCCAGGGCTTCCTCCAGTTGCTTGGCTGCCCCAGTCCCAGGGCCTCCCCTGGTCACAGAGCTGCCCCCAGTCTCAGGGCCTCCCAGGTCTCAGGGCCTCCCACGTTGCAGAGCCTCCCCTGGTCACTTGGCCGCCCCTGGTCCCAGGGCCACCTTGGGTCACAGGGCCACTCCTGGTTGCAGGACCTCCTCCAGACTCAGGACCTCCTCAGGTCTCGGGGCCTCCTCCGGTCTCTCAGCTGCCCCCCATAGCAGGGCTGCTTCCAATCTCTCAGCTACCTCCAGTCACATGGCCACCTCTGGTCGTGAAGCCTCCTTCGTTCGCTGGTCTGGGTGAATCACCGTTGGTCTCCTGCACAATTCAATCCTTCCTCAGTCCTGGTTGGGTTTTCTTTTTTTTTTTTTGGTTCTACATTTTTATAGTCCCTAATCTGGGCTGCGAGAGGAGGCACAGCATGTCCAGCTACGCCTCCATGTTGGCCAGAAGTCCAACACTGATTTCTTAGGCACCTTTCTTGGTCTAAAACATGCTAAGGTCAGTAATAAACACCATAGAGTAATTTTAGAAGTACCACTGGGCTAGACAGTTTGGGGTCAGTTTTCCCTGCTAGCCATGTCTGCCATGTTTTTCACCCCTACACAGCCTGACCTCACCTCCCAACTTGTCTTAATTATCTGACTTTTCTCTAACATCCTGTAAATGCTCAAGTTAGAAACACAGGTATGCTAGCCCTAGGAAATTTTGAGGCTGGCGGAGAGGAGGAACCAGGGAGATTAACAGTGGGTATCTGGATCTCCAAAGCTGAGAACTTGATGGACTTGAGCTGGTATAGCCTAGTGTTGGTGCCAGGGAGAAGCCATTGCTCCCAGTTCCCACTAACTGGGCATCTTCATTGGTTTCACTCCAACTTCATTATTGTTTAGTGTTTCATGAATCTATTTCTTGTTTGTTTGTCTCTCTTATTAGATTACAGTAAGACATTTCTTATAATCCAACATATTAGAGTTAGATACCTTCTGAGTCTTCTGAGTCTTACTACCTTCCATAAGCCAGTGATTTTCAAAACAAGTTGCATGTTATGATCAGTCTAGAAAAAAACAAAAAAGCCCAAGGTCTGGTCTCCTACTAAAAGATCCTGACTGAACTGGTTTGGTTTGCAGTCAGGGTGATTGGTTTCTTGAGGTGATTTGAATTGTAGCCGTTAAATAGATGGGCATATTGATTTTATACTTATTGAGAACTGAGAAATCAGTTATTTATATACTTATTTAATCTGATGTTTATTGAGCATCTATTATATGGCAGACACTATATTGCTTTCAAAGATACACAAGGCCTATTCCCTGTTCTCAAGGAGCTTGTGGTTTTATATGAGGGAGCAGTACACAGATAAATAATCATTAATATGTGGTCAGTGCAATAAAGCACAAAAAGTATAACCTGGCAGAAAGCAGAGTGATGGATTCTATATGAAGGGCATGGAATAAAGATTATAATAGCTGACATTTATTGAGTACTTACTGTGGTTCCAGAAGGCCCCAGGGAAGTGCTGACACTTCTCTGAGGACTTGAAGGAGAAGGAAAGAACCAAATGAGGAAAGCAGGTGGGGATGGGGGAGGTATTTCTTTCTGAGCTGAGGTTGGGGGAGATGAGGGTGAGAGGATGAGGAAACTAAGGGAGGCCACTTCTCTTTTCTTTGTAAAATCAGGGTGAAGACATTACCTGAGAGAAGATGGTGGTGGGTGGTGGGAATGGGGGAGTCTAGGACTTGAGAAAGTCATCTTCAGACAAGAGCCCTCAGTGCATTGTTGAAGGCCAGATGAACTTGGATTTTAGAGATTGGGTTTGATCTTCAGGGTGGCATGCTCAGCAGCTCCAATGTTGAAATAGATGGGACTATAGCATTCTTTTAAAGCTGGGCTTTAAGAGCAGTGGGGAAGAAAGACAAGAGGGATAGGGAGCCTTAGTGAGATTTTGGCTCTGGAGCTCAATGGAGTTGCGAATGGAGAAAATGAGGTCTGGAGAGAGCTGTTAGACTTGGAGAAACAAAAACTGGAGGCAGAAACTGGGATGAAAAAAGAGTGCATCAGAGGAGATTTCAGAGATGAAGTTGGTCAGGGTGATGATAATGTGCAAGGTATGGGTGGGGTGGGGTTGCTGAAGGTGAAGGTCGCTAGAGTTGTGCAGCCAGGTTACATGGGATGGATTGTCCATGTGGATACTGAAACCCCCAATGGTGGGAAGAAAGGGAAGGAATACTGCAGTGCTCTCTGGGCATATTTTATGAGATGCTCCACCACTGGGAGTAGATTTAATCAAGTAATTTAAGAGATGGAGGAGGGGGAGTTATTGCAAAAGCAAGGAGCATGCTGAAAAATATAGCACTGGTGAAACAGGAAAATTCCATTCAGAATGGAAAATATTGAGGAAAAAGTGGCAGAAATTCCTAGTGATGATAAGTTTTATGATCTTTCTACAAACCTGGAGATGGATTTTCTTGTTTAGGAGTAAAAGTTGTAGAATTTGGAAATTTTGTTGCCTATATCAGCAGCTCAAGTCCAATGAAGAGAGTGTCTCTTATCAATTTGTAATCAATTGCATGGTTTACAGATAAGTGTTATTAGCAATGCCCTGTGTCTGAGAACTTCCTGTTTGATTTAATTGTTCTTAGTTGCTAGGAGCTAAGGTTTAGAAGTCATTTATTTTTTAAAAAAATTATTTATTTATTTTTAGACAGAGGGGATGGGATGGAGAAAGAGAAGGAGAGAAACATCAATGTGTGGTTGCCTCTTGAGCACCCCCTACCGGGGACCTGGCCTGCAATCCAGGCATGTTCCCTGACTGGAAATCCAACTGGCAACCGTTTGGCTCCCAGGCCAGCACTCAGTCCACCGAGCCACACCAACCAGGGCAAAAAATCATTATTAAGAAAATAGTTTTTCCCCCAATCAGCTCAAATTGATACCTTGAGACAAAAGCCCCATTCACATAGCATTAGTTAAACTTCTGCTCAGCCAGGAGGTGTGCTTGACTTCCTACACTTGACCCACCCCTGCCTTCCCCCAGATCCTAGAGAGCTCCTTTTATCCTATATTGAGCAATACTGACTAGGCTCTTAATCCAACAGACAAAAGGACAACACCGTTTGTGAAGAACAGCAATATCAGACCCAAGGTAGTGTAATTGGAACTCTATAAGATGAAAGGCCTTCTTCAGAATTCCCCATGAGGGGAGAGAGCTGCACATGGACATGACAACACAGGTCCTGGAGTCTACCTACTATCCTCCTTTTCCAGAGAAGATTCTCCCCAAAAACACAGCACTAGAGACCCTGCAAGGTGCGCCCCCTATAGAGAGAGACAGAGCCGCTGAAAGAGCTCCAAATAGAAAAGCCCTGTTCCACAAATCCATGGACAGGGGAGCATCCTCACACCTTCTGCGGTCTGTGGCCAAGTACTTATGGGAAGGCAGGAGTCAGTCTCTCTTAGTTCATTACCAAAGGCTGAGTCGTCCATGTTTGCAAAGGAAGGGACGCCTTCCTCTTCCCAAGTGGGCCCTACATCCTGTTCCACTAACACCACTCAGGAGAGTCCCAAAAGGGGTAAATGGGGTTCTCACCACTTGAAGCCCCCCCCCCCCCCACACACACACCACTTCACTGTCCCCTGTCTCTATCATTGGGTGTGCTGCCAACCAATAGGTCCAGAGACTATTTGTGGCAGATGGACTTTTTCCCTCTAGGGAGTCTCTAGGTCTGGCTATATATAGTGAGATCCCACACACCCTCTCTCATTCATTTAGTTTGGCCCAGGTTTAAAGCATGAACAATCTCTTCCAGGCACTCCCTCTTTTCATTTCCCTCTGACCAGAGGGCCCCTCCTCTGGTCTGACCCATGGGGGTTAACATCCTTTCTAGTTGATCCGACCCACTTCCTCCCTCAGGCTGAGCTGCAGGCTGTTTTTTAGCTTCAGGGGTTTCTGGAGACGTGTTTCCTCTGCCCCCTTCCATTATCACATCAAACATACTGGATTCAGGGTCTTGGGTTATTGCAGATTTGAAAGAGAAAGCTTTCAAATGTTTCGTGGGAAGAAACATTATGGGAGAGGAAGGTTTGAAAACCTTCATGAAAGTGGGCAAAAGAAGGCTGCCAAAAGTAGGGAAAGCCACAGGAGCCTCTGTGTTTCAGGCATAGCCAGAAGGATTTCAGAGAGGCTTTCTGAAATGCCCAGGGAAGAGTTACTGAAAGCAGCATACTGGGGGAGGAGGGAGAAGGGGACGTGCTGGGAGGGGATGGAGTTAGGCATGGGCACCAGAGAAATCACTAGTTGACTCTAAGACTTTGGGTCCACCAACCACTCAGAATGTCTGTTTCCTCATCTATAAAATTGTAGATAATAATAAGCACCCGCAGAGTCATTGCAAGGACCAGAAGAAATATTTGTGCAGTGCCTAGATGAGTGGTGGTATTGGGAGGAAATCTGTGTTCCTCTTACCTGGTCTCTCTATGGGCATGTGTGTTTGTGTGCCCAGAGAGACCTTCTGTCCGGCCTGAGTCTGCAGAGTAAATTTACTGACCCAGTCACTGAGGCATAAAAACAAAATTGTTTTTCTTTCTCTAGAAGTATATTTAACTATGCTCTGTTAAATTTTCTTGTCTCGCTTTTTAACGAACTCTTGGGAAGAGTTTATTACCTTCTAGTTACTTTTAGTTGTTAAAAATCAAACTCATTTTATTTATTTTGAAAATGAAAAATGTAAAAAGTCAATTCACTGAAAAGCCTCAATCTTAGTTTTTAAATCTTATTCCTTCCATTTGCTGCCGTAAAGGCTTAAGCAGGGACACTAAGAGTCCCAGGAGGAGGAGGAACACTGCTTGCCTTCCAGTTATCACCCTCTTCCCTCTGTCGTTAAGGCCAGCTCCTGCTGTGTCTATTGGGGAGAAATTAGAGGATGGAGCCAGAAAGAGACAAATGTCTTTTTATTTACCTGGCCACTGTTTGTAGTTTTCTCTCTGGTACTGCTCTGGAAATCGTTTACTGGCTTAAAAGCCCATATGGGATAGGGTCTGGCTCTTTTGTAGGCTACATGTGAGGGCCTTAGAGGACACTGTGGAGCCACCACAAGTCCTCCTTTCTTGAGTAGAAGTTGGATTGTGCTGTATTTATTCACATTCGCTTCCCTCAATCCCTGCCCTGGGCAGTGAACCATAGCTTTTGTTCAGAGGTGTCCTCAAAGAGATGACAACTTTCATTGTGGTGCACCAGCAAAATGGCTGAGGCCCGACCACTTTGCATGGTGTCCACTTGGCCCTGGCACATTCGTGCATACATGGAGGTAGTGAGATTACAGGGAACATATTTTGCTGCCCCTTTCCTGGTCCTGTCACTTCCCCTCTCTCCTTTATTTCACACCTTGCAACTGCTTGTTCACCATCACTCATCATAAGAAACAAAACAAGACAGCAAATTTTGTTGCATGAGTACTTTTTAAGCCTGTGTTTGGGCAACACTTGACATTCCATTGCCCAGTTTAAAAATAATTAGGCTTAAAAATAGAATTATAGTACATTTGTCTCTTACTTTTGGAAAGTTTTATGTTTTTATCATGCATTTCAATCCAAGCAATACATTGCCCAAATTCAGCAGCACATTCAATGCTGTCTCTATCATAATTCCAACTGTCATTTTTGCAGAAATGGACAACTTGATCCTAAAATTTATATGGAAATGCAAGGGTTCCCAAATAGCCAAAATAATCTTGAAAAAGAATAAGGAAGTTGGAGGAATTACATTTTCTGACTTCAAAATGTACTATAAGGCTACGGTTTGGTACTGGCACAAAAATAGACCTATACATCAATGGAATAGAATTTTAAGTCCAGAAATAAACCCTTACATCCATTGTCAATTGATTTTTGACAGAAATGCCAAGACCATTCAATGAGGAAAAAAATAGTTTCTTCAACAAGTGCTGTTGGGACAAGATGCTATCTAAGAATGAAGTTGGACCCTTATCTCCATATGTAAAGATTAACTCAAAATGGGTTGAAGACCTAAGTCTAAGAGCTTAAAATTTTAGAAGGAAATACAGGAGTAAATCGGTATGAGTTTTGAATAGGCAATGGTTTTTTAGATACGACATGCAAAGCACAAGCAAAAAGGAAAAAATAAATTGGACTTCATAAAAATTAAAAAGTTTTATACATCAAAAGACAACATCCAGAAAGTGAAAAGACAATTTGCAAAACTATATATCTGATGAAGGTCTAGTATCAAGCATATATAAAGAACTGTTAACAGTCAATAATAAAAAGACAAGATAATCCAGTTTAAAATAGGCAAAGATTTGAAGACATATTTGAATATCTAAATGGACATATTTTATGCTGCCTTTGTCTGAAAAAAATTTTTTTTGGTATCAGAATTGTACTAATTTCATCAAATAAGTTGGGAAGTCTTCTCCCTTCATCTATTCTATGAAAGACTTTGTGTAGAACCGCTGTTAATTTTTCTTTAATTGGGAGATTTTTTAGTAAAACATCTGTGCTTGGAAATTTATTTTGGGGGAAATTTTTTAACTATATTTGTAAATCATATACATTATAATTATAAATTCAATTTCTTTCACTAGTAGAGGGCTTTTCACATCATCTGTTTCATATTGGGTGGCAGTATTAGTTTTTAGAGGAAGTGGTCAACTAAATTTGTCAAATTTATGTGAGTAAAGTTGCTCATAGTATTCCTTTTTATCAATTTAATTTATATAGTGATACCTCCTGTTTCATTTCTGATATTGGTAACTCATGTCTTCTGTCTTTCCTTATCAGTCTTGCTAGAAGTTTGTTAATTTAATTGATCTTTTCAAAGAACCAGCTCTTTGCTTCATTGTTTTTCTTTATTGTTTTTTTAGTTTCAATTTCATTGTTTTCTGTTTCTTTCCCTCCATCTGTAAGGTATTATTTTTCTCTGCTTTCAGTACTGCTTTCAAGAATTTTTCTTTGTCTTAGTCCTTCATTTAATTATGATGTATCTTCTGAATTTCTTTGAGGTTATTCTGTTTTGGATTCACTTAGCTTCTTCAATTTGTGGATTTGTTATAACAAATTTTGGACATTTCAGTTACTATTTTTTCAAGTAATTGTTTGGCCCTGTCTTCTCTCTTTCTGAGATTTTCATTGTGTAAGTGTTAGCTCTTGTGTTATAGTCCCATAGGTCCTTGACATTCTGTTTAGTGTATTTTTTTCTGTTGTTCAGATTGGGTAATTTTTCAGTCAGTGATTCTTTCCTCTGTCTCTTTCATTCTACTCTTAACCACTCCCAGTCTTTTTGTTTGTTTATTCATTATCGTATTTTTCAGTAAAATCCACTGAGCTTTTCCTGTGTGTTTTGTTACTGTATTTTTCAGCTCAAAATTTCCCTTTGGTTCTTCTTTATATCTTCTATTTCTTTGCTGCAACATTTTACTTACATTCTGAGGGCTTTGTATGTTTTACTTACATCAAGCATGGTTGAAATTACTCATTGAAATATTTGTATAATTACTGTTGTAAAGTCTTGATCAGAAAATCTAACATTTTTTTGTTATCTTGGTACTGGTATATATTGACTGTCATTATTTATTGTTTGTAGAAGGAGGTAATTGAGAAGATATGATCACTGGTTGACCCTTGAGCTGGACCAGGGCAGTTTGGGGCTCACTTCCACTTTTGTCTTTGAAAGGTACATGCTGCCCACTATTGCTACAGTGGGTGCTGTTTTCAAGGATGCTGCCTTGATGGAGCAATATGTTGTTGAGACTACATACACTAAACATGTGGTTGAACCTAGTTAAGGATTCCAATGTAAACTTTAAAAAAAGATTTTATTCACTTATTTTTAGAGAGAGAGGAAGGGAGGGAGAAAGAGAGAGAAAGAGAGACATTGATGTGCAAGAGAAACATCAAGAGCAGCTGGCAACTCAGGCATGTGCCCCCATGGGGAATTAGATTGGTGACCCTTCCCTTTGCAAGAGGATGCCCAATCCACCCAGCCACACTACTCAGGGCTAAACTTTTAAGATTCTGGTGGGCAGTGTGGAGATCTACTCATCTTGAGGCCACCCAAAACAAATCTCATGTGTAAGTTCCCTTGTTTATTGAATCGGCCACCCACCAACCTAGAGTGGTCTGTTTCTTGGGTTTCTCCTTACCTCCTGACAGTGGTGTTGAAACTTTTGACATCTCTGCTCCACACTGGAAGAAGAAAAGTTGTCTTGGGCCATACACTAAATACATTGTGACACATAATCACAAAAATCTCACAATGTTTTAAGTAAGTTTACAATTTTGTATTGGGCCTCATTCATAGCCATCCTGAGCCACATGAGGCTTGTGGGCCACATGTTGGACTCTGGTAGGGGGCCAGTTCATGAACCAACATTCAATTTGAGATCCTCCTCAATCTTGGTATGATAAATGGTTTTCAGTTTACATTTTCATATTACAATGTGAGATTCTAATTTTATTTCAACCTGTTTCAGCTAGCTTTCTTTAATACTACTCTGGGAGGTGAAAAGACAGTGCCCCTCATTAGAATCTGGTGAAAATATAAATTCAGGTTCTCCATTTGGCAGAGGAGACTCACTACTGCTGATTGGGATCAGAGTGTCTGGCCCCCATGTGGACCTCACTCACATTGCAGTGGGGAGAAGTTGGCCTCATTATTGCAGAGCAATTGTGCACATCCTGACTCCCTACTAAGCCTCCTCTGACTGCACTCTAGGGGCCCAAGGGGCACCCTGTTACTCCCCAGTAGGGTTGGAAGTCCTGGCTCCCCATGTTGTCTCCACTAACATGGTGGGCAGGAAGAGTTTGTTACAAGCTGGTAGGGAAAGTCCTGGCTTCCTACTTGATTTCTTGACACTGATACAGTGTTGGCACTCTGTGTGACAGCCTTGAGAGATTAGGAGTGCAGACTCCCCACTTGACCTTTGCTTGTGGGGTTGGCCATTTTCTCCCCCTGTGGTGTTTGGCCAGATTACAGTGGTTGTTATCTAAAAGTTTTCTGTCTTGCTAGGCTGCTACTTTCTTGGTCCTTTGGCTAGAGAGAGCAGGCACTTGTTTTTCTTGACATTTAAGTGTAATTAATCTCTTCAACTTGAAATCTGGCCATATGAAGCAAAGAGACAACCAGGGAACTCAAGAACATATTGTTCCTTGGGTTCTAAGACATCTAGATAGTATACTTTCCTTTTTACCTTTAGAGTCGTCTTGTGTTTGTTGTATATATAGTGTCCAGGTGTTTTGATTGTACTTAGCTGGAGAAATAAGGAAGGGTTTGTTTAGTCCAGCATTCTGCAAGTGAAAGATCTTGGACTAAATTAATTAATTAATTAATTAATTTACTATTATCTTTTTAATCCTCACTCAAGGATTGTTTTATTGATTTTAGAGAGTGAGGAACAGAGAGAGAAAGAGAGAGAGAAGAGAGAAACATCAGTTGGTTGCCTCCAGCATGCACCCTGACTGAGGATTAAACCTGTACCCTTTTTGTGTATGGGTGACGCTCCAATCAACTGAGCCACGTGGCCAGTGCTGTTCTAAATTTATTTTATCCATTTTGTTTTAGGATCATGTTGTCTTTGAGTCCCTGTCTCTTGCGTTTTAGTTAATGACCTAATTTATTTATTTATTTATTTTTATTTTATTCATTATTTATTTTTATTATTGTTCAAGTACATTTGTCTCCATTTTCATCCCTCCATGAGCCACTGCACTACACATCCCCACCTCCCACCCTTGAACTCACCCCTCCTTGGTCCTGTCCATGTGTCCCACATACACATTCCTTGATGGCCCTTCCTCCACTTTCCCCCTTATCCCTCTCCCCCATCCCCACTGCTCACTGTCAGTTTGCATCTTATTTCAATGTTTCTGGTTATATTTTGTTTGCTTGTTTTGTTGATTAGGTTCCACTTATAGGTGAGATCATAAGGTATTTGTCTTTTACTGCCTGGCTTATTTCATTTAGCATAATGCTGTCCAGTTCCATCCATGTTGTCATGAAGGATAGGAGCTCCTTCTTTCTTTCTGCTGCATAGTATTCCATTGTGTAAATGTACCATTGTTTTTTGATCCACTCATTTACTGGCAGGCATTTAGGTTGCTTCCAGCACTTGGCTATTGTAAATTGTGCTATGAACATTGGGATGCATAGCTTCTTTTGAATTGGTATTTCAGGGCTCCTAGGGTATAACACCTGCATTGGAATTGCTGGGTCAAAAGGCAATTCCATTTTTAGTTTCTTGAGGAAATTCCATACTGTTTTCTGCAGTGGCTACACCAGTCTGCAATCCCACCAACAGTGCACTAGGGTTCCCTTTTCTCCACATACTCTCCAACACTTGTTTGTTGATTTATTAATGATGGCCATTCTGACTGGTGTGAAGTGGTATCTCATTGTGGTTTCAATTTGGATCTTGTTGGTGGCTAGTGATGCTGAGCATCTTTTCATATGTCTCTGGACCCTTTATATGTCCTCTTTGGAGAAATGTCTGCTCGGTTCCTTTGCCAATTTTTTAATTGGGTTGTTTGTCTTCCTAGAGTGGACTCATAGGAGTTCTTTATGTATTTTGGAGATCAAACCCTTGACTGGGTATCATTGGCAAATATATTTTTCCCATATGATTGGTTCCCTTTTTATTTTAATGTTGTTTCCTTTAGCCATGCAGAAGCTTTTTATTTTGATGAGATCTCATTTATTTACTCTTTCCTTTATGTCCCTTGCTCTAGGGGACATATCGTTGAAAATATTGCTGCATGGAATATCTGAGAAGAATATCTCAGATATTCCTATCTGAGGAATATCTTCTCCTCTAGGATTCTGATGGTGTCACAATTTATATTTAAGTCTTTTATCCACCTTCAATTTATTTTTCTGTATGATGTAAGTTGGTTATCCAGTTTCATTTTTTTGCATGTAGCTGTCCAGATGTCCCAACACCATTTGTTGAAGAGGCTATTTTTACTCCATTTTATGCTTCTGCTCCCTTTGTCAAATATTAATTGACCATAGACACATGGGTTTATTTCTGGGCTCTCTATTCTGTTCCATTTGTCAATGTATCTATTCTTATGCTAGTACCATACTATTTTGATCACAGATGCCTTGTGATATAGATCTATATCAGGTATTGTGGTCCCTCCTATTTTGTTCTTTCTCAGAATTGTTGTGGCTATTCAGAGTTGTTTATGGTTCCATATAAATTTTTGAAGTGTTTTTTTCTGTATATGTGAAATATGTCATTAGTATTTTAATAGCGATTGCATGGAATCCATATATTGCTTTGGGTAGCACAGACATTTTGATGATGTTAATTCTTCCAATCCATGAACATGGGATATGCTTTCATTTATTTGTTTCTTCCTTAATTTCTTTCTTCAGTGTTGTGTGGTGTTCTGAGTACAGGTCTTTTACTTCCTTGGTGAGATTTATTCCCAAGTACTTTATTTTTCTTGTTATTGCAAATAGGATTTTTTCCCCTGGTTTTTGATTTTGATATTTCATTGTTGGTGTATAAAAATGCCTTTGATTTCTGAATATTGAATTTGTATCCTGCTGTTTTGCCAAATTTACTTATTAGGCTGAGTAGTTTTTTTGGTGGAGTCTATAGG
Source organism: Anoura caudifer (assembly GCA_004027475.1). NCBI lineage: Eukaryota > Metazoa > Chordata > Mammalia > Chiroptera > Phyllostomidae > Anoura > Anoura caudifer. The sequence goes on from PVKU01010174.1 coordinate 49,114, forward strand.
GTTTTCTATGTATGCTATTATATCATCTGCAAACAGTGACAGTTTTACTTTCTCTTTTACAATTTGGATGCCTTTTATTCTTTTTCTTGTGTTATTGCTATGGCTAGGACTTCCAATACTGTGTTGAATAAAAATGGTGAAATTGGAGATTTTTGTCTTGTTCCTGATGTTAGTGGGAAAGCTTTTAGTTTTTGCCCATTGAATATGATGTTGACTGTAGGTGTCTCGTATATGGATGGCCTTTATTATGTTGAGGTGTGTTCCTTCTACTCCTACTATGCTGAGTATTTTTATCGTAAATGGGTGCTGAACCTTATCAAATGCTTTTTCTGCCTCTATTGATATGATCATGTGATTTTTGTCTTTTCTTTTGTTTATGTGATGTATTACATTTATTGATTTGCAAATGTTATACCATCCTTGAATCTCTGGGATGAATCCCATTTGATCATGGTGTATGATCTTTTTAACATATTCCTGGATGCAGTTTGCTAATATTTTGTTGAAGGTTTTAGCATCTATGTTTATCAGGAGTACTGGCCTGTAGTTTTCTTTCTTTGTTGTGTCTTTATCTGGTTTTGGAATTATGATGATACTGGCTTCATTAAAAAAGTTTGAAAGTCTTCCCTCTTCTTGGATTTTTTTTTGGAGTAGGCTGTGAAGGATAGGGATTACCTCTTCCTTAAATGTTTTGTAAAATTCTCTCGTGAAACCATTGGTCCAGGGGTTTTGTTTGCTAGAAGTTTTTTGGTTACTCCTTTGATTTCATCAGCTGTTTTAGGCCTCTTCAGGCTTTCTGCTTCTTCTTCATTCAGTTTTGAAAGATTATATTTTTTCTAGAAATTTGTCCATTCCAACTAGGTTTTCAGATTTCTTGGCATATAGTTTTTCGTAATAATTTCTTACAATCCTTTATATTTTGGTGGTATCAGTTGTAATCTCTCCTCTTTCATTTTTAATAAAGATTTTACTCATTTATTTTTAGAGAAAGGAGGGAGAAATAGGAGGAGAGAAATGCCAGTCTGTGGTTGCCTCCCCTGCACCCTGACTGGGGATGTGGCCCACAACCCAGGTATTGCCCTTAGTGGGAACTGATCCAGCAACTCCCTGGTTTGCAGGTTGGCACTCAATCCATTGAGTCACACCATCTGGGGCTCTCTTCTTTCATTTCTGATATTGTTTATTTGGGCCCTCTTTTTTTCTTGGTGAGTGTGCTTAAAGACTTGTCAATTTTGTTTATTTTTTCAAAGAACCAGCTCCTGGATTTATTGATCCTTTGGATTGTTCTTTTAGTCTGTGTGTCATTTAATTCTGCTCTGATCTTGGTTATATCCTTCCTTCTACTTGCTCTGGGCTTTGTTTGTTTTTGTTAATGATCTAATGTATGTAATAACAATAATAAAATAGTAATACATATTTTATTTATCTATAACACTAATACATGTTTTTTATTTGGAAGTACATGACACTTAGACCTGATCAACTATATTGGGTAGCTCCCCTTTATTGTAGATGCGTAAATGAGGGACAGAGCAGTCACAGAATTCACTCAATATCTCATAGCTGGTAAACAACAGAGCTGGGATTAAAACTGAGGCAGTTAGACTCCAGAATCCAGGCTTTTTGTTGTTGTTGTTGTTCATCATTGAAACCCTAGCACTTACACTGACACATATCAAATGCTGTGTAGATATTTGCTGAGTGAAATAATTGTAACACTATATGGGAAATTCTGTTCCTTGGATTCCATTTCTCACTAGGTTCATCATATCATCATGCCCTTTTCCCCCCCATATGTCCCCCCTGGCCTGAAATGTTTGCATAATTTCTATGACATTTCTTTTTGTCTTGTGTAAGTTTTGGTAACTCTGTCCAGATATATTTATTTTGATACATTGTGAGTGTTTTTTTTCATAATTTCCTGTCCAACATTTCTAAACTTGGTCATCTTCCTTAGGAGCTACTGTGTGATAGTCAAGTGTTTCATGGTTATCTAAGTGGACTTTGAGGGCCTCCAAATGTAAAGTAAAGAAGAGAGGGCTCAGAAGAAATTGTATGTGGTTTGTCTTATGTTGGATTCACTGCAACTAGTTATGGGCCCTCCTACTCCTTTGGATGAGAACTCTGGGCTTCATGTCATTTTCTCATCCAGTGTGAAGCTTTGAAGAGTGAATTTCCATTGGAGAAAGTTTTGTTGTTTACTTCTTCATTTCACTGAAAACTTTCTCCTATCAATTGCTACTACTCCTTACTACTCAAGTCCTATGGTTTTAGATATAATACATAGGCATAAAATTAAATATTTATTTAACCTGTTTTTTTAACCTGAGATCAAAATTTGCATATCAAGCTACCTATTTGACATCTTGACATGGATGTTTAATTTTCTCCATATCAAAAACTAATGGTCCTGGCATCACTTGTTTGGATAGTTCATCCTTGTCTCATCTTTACTTTTTAATGCAGCAATTTAATGCAGTTCTATTTCAGAAATCTTTACCTAATCAAAGCTCACATTTACCCCTCTCTTTTCTTCTATAAATTTTATAATTTTAGGTTTACATTCAGGTCTGTGATCTATTTTGAATTAATTTTGGTTTATGGATTGAGATTCACTGATTTATATGTGGATGTTCAATTGTCCTGCACTATTTGTTGAAAATGGTATCTTATTTCCACTTAATTGCATTGGTAGTCTTGTCAAAAAAATTCTATTGACTATATCTGGGTCTATTTTTGGGCTTTCTATTGTGTTCAAATGATCTATAATGAACAAACATCACACTGTCTTAGAATTATGGTGTTGAATTTTGGTAGTATGAATCCTTCAACTTTGTTACACTTACTCTTTTGCATTTTCCCTATACATTGTAGCATCTGGTTGGTAAATTTTATTGAGATTGTGTTAAACCTATAAATCAACTTGGGGAGAGTCATAATTCTACCAATATTGATCTTCCAGTCCATGAATACATCTCTACATTTAGTTAACTCTTCTTTGATTTCTCTCATCAGTATTTTTTATTTCTTAGCACTTAAATATTTTACATATTTCATTATATTTATTCTTAAATATTCTATGTTTTCTGATGCTTTATAAATATTACTGTATTTTAAATTTTAATTTCTAATTGTTACTAGTTTATAGAAATATAGTTGCTTTAAAAAATTAATCTTGAGGGACTCCCGGCCAAGATGGAGGTATAGGTAGATATACTTTGCCTACTTGAACAACCAAAAGCAGGACAACAACCAATTTAAAAACAAAAATCATCCAGAACTGCCAGAAAATCGAACTGTATGGAATTACAACAACCAAGGTGTTAAAGAAAAAAACATTCACCCAGACTGGTAGGAGGGGTGGAGACAGACAGCCTGGGAGGAGAGGATGTGTGAGCAAGGTGGCAGCTGGCAAACTGGGTGGTCCCACATTTGCTTACAGACAACCAGGAGGAACAACTGGGGAGTGAGACAGTTGCACAACCCAGGGTTCTAGCATGGGGAAATAAAACATCAAAATATCTGTCTGTAAAAACCCACAGGGTTGCAGTAGCAGGAGAAACTCCCAGTCTCAAAGGAGAGTCCATTGGAAGGACCCATGGGGTTCTAGAATGTACACAAACCCACCCACCCAGGAAAAAGTACCAGAAAGGCATAATTCTCTTGTGGGTAGGGGCAAAAGTGACTGAAAGTGTGGTGAGAGCCAAGTAAGCAGCATAGTTCACTCTCTGAACCCTCTCCCGTATACAGCACCAAAATGCAGTGAAGTGGGTTGCCCTGCTTTGGCAAATACCCAAGGCTCTGCCCCTTACAACATAACAGGTGCACTGAGACAAAGGCCCAAATGAAAGAACATATCAAAACTCCAGAAAAAGAACTAAGCAACACGGAGATGGTCAACTTATCAGATGCAGAATTCAAAACACTGGTGATCAGGATGCTTACAGAAATGATTAAGTAAAAATGAAAAATAAAGGAAGAGGTGGGGGCTATAAAAAATGAAATAAAGAAAAATATACAGGGAACCAACAATGAAGGGAAGGAAATCAGGACTCAAATCAATAATTTGGAACAAAAGGAAGAAATAAACATTCAATGAGAACAGAATAAAGAAAGAAGAATTCAAAAAGGTTGAGGAGAGGATGAGGAAACTCTGGGACAACTTTCAATGTGACAACATCCAAATCATAGGGGTGCCAGAGGAGGAAGAGCAAGAAATTGAAAACTTATTTGAAAAAATAATGAAGCAAAACTTTCCCAATCTGATGAAGGAAATAGACTGTTAGGAGGTCCAGGAAGCTCGGAGAGTCCCAAAGAAGTTGGACCCAAGGAGGAACACACTAAGACACAGTAAGAGAAAAGGAGTTAACTACAAAGGAGTTCCCATAAGACTAGCAGTTGATTTCTCAAAAGAAACCTTTCAGTCAAGAAGGGGCTGGAATGAAGTATTTGAAGTCATGAAAAGCAAGGACCTACATCCAAGATTACTCCATCCACCAAAGCTATCATTTAGAATGGGAGGGCAGATAAAGTGCTTCCCAGATAAGGTCAAGTTAAAGGAGCTCATCATCACCAAGCCCTTATTATATGAAATGTTAAACGGACTTACTTAAGAAAAAGAAAATAAAAAACTATAAACAGTAAAATGATAACAAACTCACAACTATCATCAACTGAACCTAAAAATCGAAAACAAAAACAAACTAAGCAGACCACTAGAACAGGAACAGATTCAAAGAAAAGGAGATCACATGGAGGGTTATCATTGAGGAAGGGGAAGGGGGAGAATGGGGGAAAAGGTATAGGGAATAAGAAGTATAATTGGTAGGCACAAAATAGACAGAGGGAGGTTAAGAATAGTATAGGAACTGGAGAAGCCAAAGAACTTATATGTATGACCCAGGGACATGAATTAAGCAGGGGAGATGGTGGAGGGAGGAGGGTATAGGGTGAAGGGGGATAAAGAGGAGAAAAGGAAATGGGACAACTATAATATCATAATTCATAAAACATACTTACAAATTAATCTTGTATCTTATGGTTTTGCAATTTTACTTATTAGTTTTAGTAGGATTTTTTTGGAGGTTAATTTTGAGGTTTTGTTTGTAGACAATTATATCCTCTATGAATAAAGATGACTTTATATCTTTTTTCAAATGTATATGTGTTTCCCAACCCAAAGGATCCTATGCACCCCAATGTTCATAGCAGCACAATTTACAATAGCCAAGTGTTGGAAGCAACCTAGGTGCCCATCAGTAAATGAATGGATCAAGAAACTATGGTACATTTACACAATGGAATTCTATGCAGCAGAAAGAAAGAAGGAGCTCCTACCCTTCGCGACAGCATGGATGGAACTGGAGAGCA
>PVKU01010175.1:0-54382 GCA_004027475.1 Anoura caudifer
AACAAGTAGCATAGATGGTAGGTAGAAAATAGACAGGGGGAGGGCAAGAATAGTGTGGGAAATGTAGAAGCTAAAGAACTTATGACACATGGGCATGAACTAAAGGGGGAAATGTGGGTGGGAGGGGGTGTGCAGGGTGGAGGGTAATGAAGGGGGGGAAATGGGACAACTGTAATAGCATAATCAATAAAATATAATTTTAAAAAAATAAAGTAAACTAATCCTCCAATTTGTTATAATTGGTTTAATAATCAATTTCAAATTCTGCCTTAATTATAGCTATAAGATTTTCACATTCAAGGACCAGGAAATGCAAGGAACTTAGTGTTTAGCCATAAAGAAAGTAACTTCATGATTTTTTAAAAATATACCTCTCCCAAGATCAAAAGTAAACACTGAGTTCTTGAAAAGTGAAATGTGGATAAAAGTAAATAACCTAATATTAAAGATACTTTATAATACATGTTTTCTGCAGACCAGACCAATTCTGAAAATCCTAAAATTAAGAGTACAAACATGTAATTCTAATCGCTATGGGTACTGAAAGATCGTGCAGGGTCTAGGATCTAGCAAAGGCTTTACAACACATCATCTTATGAGAAAACTATGGTTCCTAGAGCTCTTCCCCGAGTTGATCTGCACCCCTAGTTTCAGAATAAGTGTATTCTCACAAAAGCCTTCAGATTAGAGCCAATGAAAAAACACTTCATTATATGGCAATAATCCTCTAAACACTAAAATTTAAGTATTTGCCTTGGCCTTAACCTGGTGTCTTTCATACAATCAATGCAAACTCTCTGTGTCTCCTATAGGACAAAAGAAAACAACAATATTAAGCACTTCAACAGGATTTAATAGGACTGAACAAGGAAGATGAAAATATAAGCAAATTTTGAGTATAGATGTCTCTTCACCAGAAGACATTAGTATATGTTTAAAAGAGGTTTAAAGACAAGAAACTACCCCAACATCCATCCTTTGAGAGTATTTTCTAAATGAGAAATCCAATCTGTTAAAGCCACAAAAGATGAGTCACTATCACCTATAAAATGTTCTTGCCACTTAACCTAAATCTTATCAATTTTACAGGAAACACAGCCTTTGGCTCTCTGAGGAGCACCATGACTATCAGCAAAAACAAGCACTTTAAAAAGGGAGCATGAAAGGAGCCAAGATGAAAGTGGTTGAACCATTTTCTTGAGAGCTTGTTTGGTGGTTCTAGCAGGGGAGCACAGCTACCCATAAACCCTTGACCAAAGACTGGTCATCTCCTCTAGTTGGGAAGGTTATCCTCTTTGACTGAGCACACAGTTTCAGGAGGGATGCACACAGGCTGGTGAGGGAGGAAGGGGATACCCGCTGAGCCAACCAGATCAGCCAAATCAACCCTGGCAATCAGTGGCGTGACAGATGTTGCAGCTACTTAGCCCTCACATCCGGTTGATCCATTTTCTAAGAAAGATTGGTGTAATATGAAAGTACCAGCTAAGTTCAATATAAGAAATACTGAGAAAACACAGTATTTCCAGTCATGGAAATACTACTAATCATGAGAACTCAAGGAACCAAAACAGTATCTGATGGCATCAAGAGTTCTGTTTTTGAAGTGAGCTTTGCTGATCTGCAGAATGATGAAGTTGCATTTAGAAAATCCAAACCAATTACTAAGGATGTTCGAGGGAAAAAGACACCCTGACTAACTTCCATGGCATGGAACTTACCCATGACAAAATGTGCTCCACTGTCATCAGTGACAGACTACAGTTGAAGCTCATGTTGGTGTCAAGACTATCTACTGATAGTTATTTACTTTGTCTGTTCTGTGTTGGTCTTACCAAAAAATGCAACAATCAGATTCAGAAGACTGCTAACACTCAGCACCAACAGGTCTGTCAAAATCAGAAGAAGACAGAAATCATGCTGGAAGAGGTACAGAAAAAATACTGGAAAGAAGCGGTCAATGGGTTAATTACAGATAACATTGGAAAAGACATGGAAAAGTCTTGTCAGTCTGCTTACCTGCTTCATCATGTCATTGTTAGAAATGTAGAAATGCTGAAGAAGCCCAAGTTGGAATTGGGAAAACTCATGGGGCTTTATATTGAAGGTAGAAGTTCTGGAAAAGCTACTGGGGATGAGACAGGTGCTAAAGTTGAACAAACTGATGGAGATGAACCACGAGTCCAAGATTCTGTTTAGAATTTGGGCTTGTAATGGTGACAAAAAGTCTTACGTGTGTGAATGGGGGCATGGGGTAAGGTTCACAGGAAACACACCATGCAAGTGAAATAACACCATGCACAAAAAAATAAGTAAATTTGGAACATGAAACATTCTACAAAACAACTGGCCTGGTATCTTCAAAAAGTTAGCCATTAAAAACAAAACAAAACAGACTTCTGGCCAAGACGGAGGTGTAGGTGGACACACTGTGCCTCCTCTCACAACCAAAATTAAGGACAACAAAGATTTAGAAATAAGAAAACAACCAGAACTCGTAGAAAATTGAACTGTTCGGAAGTCCAACAACCATTCATCCAGACCAGTAAGAGGAGCGGAGTCACGGCAGGAAAAAGTGGAGGTGCAGACAGGGCACGCAGGCAGCAGCAGCTGGCAGAGCCCAGGTGCACAGGTGGTGGCTAGCAAACCCTGGGCACGGGGTGGCAACTGTGCAGACCCAGTGAGGCTGCGCAAGGCAGCTGGCTGACCAGGTGGTCCCACATTGGCATGCAGATAATCCAGGCAAACGAAGGGGAAGCAGCGGAAGGGACTGGAATCTGAGAGTGAGCAGAGCAAGCGCCATTGTTTCCTCTCAGACCCTGCCCCCACATACAGCGTCACTACCCAGTGACTGGGCTGCCCCGCCCTGGGGAACACCTGAGGCTCCACCCCTCACTACGTAACAGCCGCGACTAGGCAAAAAAAAAAAAAAAGCAAAAACAGAAACAAAAACAAAAAAAAGAAACAAAAATGGCTCAAACCAGAGAACAAATCAAAGCCCCAGAGCCAATTTATCTAAGCGATGAAGAGGTAGCCAACCTATCAGATGCACAATTCAAAGCACTGATGATCAGGATGCTCACAGAATTGGTTGATTTTGCTCACAAATTAGATGAAAAAATGAAGGCTACAATAAGTGAAATGAAGAAAGATACACAGGGAACCAATAGAGATGGGAGGAAAACTGGGACTCAAATCAATGGAGTGGACCAGAAGGAAGAAAGAAACAACCAAACAGAAAAGAAGGAAGAAACAAGAATTCAAAAAAATGAGGAGAGGCTTAGGAACCTCCAGGACATCTTGAAACGTCCCAACATCCGAATTATAGGGGTACCAGAAGGGGAAGAAGAAGAGCAACCAGTGGAAAGCTTATCTGAACAAATAATAAAGGAGAACTTCCCCAATCTGGCAAAGGAAATAGACTTCCAGGAAGTCCAGGAAGCCCAGAGAGTCCCAGAGAAGTTGGACCCAAGGAGGGCCACACCAAGGCACATCATCATTACATTAGCCAAGATTAAAATGAAGGAGAGAATTCTAGAAGCAGCAAGGGATAAGGGGATAGTCACCTACAAAGGAGTTCCCATCAGACTGTCAGCTGATTTCTCAAAAGAGACCTTACAGGCAAGAAGGGGCTGGAAAGAGGTATTCCAAGTCATGAAAGGCAAGGACCTACATCCAAGATTGCTCTATCCAGGGAACCTGTCATTTAGAATGGAAGGGCAGATAAAGTGCTTCTCAAATAAGATCAAGTTAAAGGAGTTCATCATCACCAAGCCCTTATTATATGAAATGTTAAAGGGACTTACCTAAGAAAAAGAAGATAAAAAATAGGACAGTAAAAAGACAGCAAACTCACAGATATTAACAACCACATCTAAAACAAAAGCAAACTAAGCCAACAAGTAGAACAGGAGCAAAAACACAGAAATGGAGATCACATGGAGGGTTAGCAATCAGGGGAGTGGGAGGAGGAGAGAGGGGGATAAGGTACAGGGAACAAGGTAGCACAGATGGTGGGTAGAAAATAGACAGGGGGAGGGCAAGAATAGTGTGGGAAATGTAGAAGCTAAAGAACTTATGACACATGGGCATGAACGAAAGGGGGGAATGTGGGTGGGAGGGGGTGTGCAGGGTGGAGGGGAACAAAGCAGAGAAAATGGGACAACTGTAATAGCATAATCAATAAAATATATTTAAAATAAAAAACAGGAAATCCCCTGACTGGTATAGCTCAGTTGGTTGGGTGTCATCCTGCAAAGCGAAAGGTTGCCAGTTCAATTCCCTGACAGGGCACATGCTGGGGATGTGGTTTCAGTCCCCCATCAGGGTATGTACAAGAGGCAACCGATTGATGTTTCTGTTTCTCTCTCACAGTGATGTTTCTCCCCCTCTCTCTTTCTCCTTCCCTTCCCCTTTCTCTAAAAATAAATAAGTAAAATCTTGTTTAAAAATCAGGAAAGAAAATCTTCTACCATAAAAGTAACTGAAAAAACATAGCAACTAAACTCAGTGCATAAATCTTGAATTGACTTTAGTTGGAGGAAAAAGCATTAGCTAGAAAAGACTTTCTCATTGTGGGACAATGTTTATCATGGTAATATTTATAAGGAAAAACTGAAATTGATCTAAACATACAACAATAATATTTAAAAGACATAGTACTTTCATAACATCAACTATTTATTATTAATAATAATAATCACAACTAACTTTTAAAACCTAGAATAATAGAAACAGATGGGTATAATTTTGTATATAAAATCCAAGCCTAATATACAATATGAGAATCTATCTCTGGATTATGTGTTGTGTTTTTTCTTTATATTTTCTCCATTTCTGAAGATTTTTGTTTAATGGAAAGATACTACTTTTACAATTTCTTTTTAAAAATGAGTTAATCTTTTTTAAACAAGGAACTTTGGCCTCTACAAAAGACCCTTCTCAAAAAAAGTAGAGATTCAAATATATGGATATTAGATGACATTAGAAAATTATCAATTTTAGGTAAGATAAAAGTATTATTTATTCTTAGAAAGTCTATGCTAAAATATTTAGTGATGAAGTATCATTTCTACATCTTACATTCAATGGTTCAACAAAACACATACATATAACTATAGAGGTATAAAAATGTAAATACATAATGAAAACACATGTGTGAAAATATTAGATTTAGATATTAAATAGCAAACAAGTAAGACAGTACAAAAACATTCTACAATATTTATGTGTAAAAAAATAAGTTCCACTTTTTTAAAGTCCCTTCTAAATAAACATGGTTTACTAAATTACTACATACTAGTCAATATTCACTATTTTTATTTTTTATAATTTATTTTAATTGTTGTTCTTGTACAATTTTCTATCTTCTACTCCCATCCAAGCCCACTGCCCCAGCCCTCCTCACCTCCCTCCCATTTCCACCCCCCTAGTTTTTATCCATGTGTCCTTTATGCTTGTTCCTGTAAACCCTTCCTCTTTTCCCCTGGGCTTCCCTCCCTTCTCCCCTCTGGTGACTGTCAGTTTGTTCTTTATTTTAATGTCTCTAGTTATATTTTGCTTGTTTGTTTGTTTTGTTGATTAGGTTCCTGTTATTTATTATTAATAAAGGTGAGATCATACAGTATTTGTCTTTCACTTCCTGGCCAATTTCACTTAGCATGATGCTCTCCAGTTCCATCATGCTGTCACAAAGGGTAGGAGCTCTTTCTTTCTTTCTGCTGCATAGAATTCCATTGTGTAAATGTACCATAGTTTTTTGATTCATTCATTTATATCTAGGAATAAACCTAACCAAGGAGGTAAAAGACCTGTATGCAGAAAACTACACAACACTGAAGAAAGAAATCAAGGAAGACACAAACAAATGGAAACATATACTGTGTTCATGGATTGGAAGAATTAACATCATCAAAATGTCCATACTACCCAAAGCAATTTACAAATTCAATGCAATACCTATTAAAGTACCAATGGCATATTTCACAGACACAGAACAAACACTTCAAAAATTTATTTGGAACCATAAATGACCCCGAATAGCTGCAGCAATTTTGAGAAAGAAGAGCAAAGTAGGAGGGATCACAATACCTGATAGCAAACTGTATTACAAGGCCACTGTAATCAAAACAGCCGCTACTGGCACAAAAACAGGCACATGGACCAGTGGAATAGAACAGAGAGCCCAGAAATAAACCCAGTTCTCTACGGTCAATTAATATTTGACAAAGGGGGGAGCAACATAAAATGGAGTAAAAATAGCCTCTTCAACAAGTGGTGTTGGGAGAACTGGACAGCTACATGCAACATTCACTATTTTTCAAAGAATAACATTAAAATTAAAACTAAAATTGTTAATTAGCTTGATTGTGATAATTACTTCATAATATATATTCAGTCATAATGTTATTCACCTATCAAAATCACTTTGAGCAATCTATATATACAGAGCCCAGTGCAAATAAAGCCCCTTTTTATTACTAAATCTTTTATTACAAAATCATAAGCATGTAATTCTATAACACAACAATATCACACTCAAGCACACCATATGACATTTTAGGTAGAACGTTCAAATTAAAACTATAAATTATTACACCCATTCCACACTCAAGCAGGCCTTACTTCTGCTGGACCCTGAATATAAATTTTTATCAATAAGACTAAAAACTAAAACTTTGCAGAACATGACTTATTTTCCTTGGTTACTAAGAATGCAATCAAGCAGCTATAGAGTATAGGAGGTTGCTATGAGTTGACTTTGTGTCATGCTATAAAAATTTCTGTCTTGAACAAATCCCTGACATCAGCTTGTTATATTTTTAAAATTCCTCTCCTATTCCAAAAAAGGCTTAAAAAGCTCCAAGATTCCAAACAAATATTTTAGAAAATGGGACATATAGGAAGGGCACTTATTTTGACATTTTAGCTTTCTTTTTAATCAAATAGTAGAAATTCTAATTTTATAAAGGACTAGCACTCCACCTCTCAAACTGATTTTACATACTTGGATATGAGCTATTTGTGACCTAAAGAGACAACTTAATAGTTTTTAACTACTAATAATTTACAAAAAGCCATAATTTACATGCAGGAAGTACAATGGCATTGAAGAACAGGAAAAGCCACTTTCAAGTTCTTAAACGGTCATTTTTTAAAAAGTGGTTTAAAAGATCATATCCAGCTAGTTAATAAGGGCAACACTAAAGCAAAAGAACTACAGAGGGTCTTTTCTCTTAAAGACCATAGCTTTATTTTACAGTAATATAAGTAATTTTGCTAGTTACCCTACTATAACTTTCTTCCTTGAAAACAGTTCACTTCCACCCTGGCTGGTGTAGCTCAGTGGATTGAGGGCAGGCCTGTGAACCAAAGGATCGCGGTTTGATTCCCAGTCAGGGCACATGCCTGGGTTGCAGGCCAGCTCCCAGCAAGGGATGCATGAGAGGCAACCATACATTGATATTTCTCTCCCTCCCTCTCTCTCTCCTTCCCTTCCCCTCTAAAGATAAATAAATAAAGTGTTAAAAAAAATTCTAAAAAAACAAAGAAAATACCTCACTTCCTTGAAAACCCCTAGAACAGTGACTATTCTTTCCAAGTTAGAATAATACACACTGTCATTAATTTAATCATAAATCCTGCCAGCTGAGACTATGGGGTATGCCAATATGCCACCCTGCAGACAGCAGAAAACCAACTTAATAAGGAAACTGATGAGTCACACAGTTAAATTATATTTTTGCTTCAAGTATGTTTTTAAAACTAGCTCATCTCTCAAGGAAATCATGTTTTTATATGAACACTAAGGTTCATACTAAGCAATTCTTCAACTACTCCAAAAATACAGTAGAATGTTGATGGATTTCTAGCTAGGTTTTAAATCCAGATCCCCAAGAATAAAAGGAACAGAAACCAGTTTCTACAAAGCCTTCTGGACAAAACTACATGAATAGCAAAAGTACTTCAGGAACAATTATTATAATTAGAAGAGTCCTTTGTACTTAGAAAGTACAATATTTTTTCCCTTTATAGCATAAAAACTGAACCAGAAGCCAGAAGTAGAAAAGAAATAAAGTTGTTACATTAAATAAGAGGGAAATAGATAGATAGATAGATATAGTATAAAGACCGCATCTACCAAAAATTATTGATTTGAGCTAAACAGTGAAAAAAATCAATAGATTTTGGAAGTAATTCTGAGAAAACCTCATTTAACTGTTTATAGAATCAAGAACAGTTAAAATACTCCTAAATATCATCTGTTAATTTCTTATACTAGTTTGATCACTCCCTTTAAGAGTTCCCTACAATGTCAGTGAGAATACCAGCAGATATCACTTTCATTCACTTTCTTCTTTTTTTAATATTTTATTTATTTGTTTTTAGACAGAGGAAAAGAAAGAAAGAGGGAGAGAAATATTGATGTGCACATCAACCTGCAGGTTCCCAACCAGGGATCTGGCCCACAACCCAGGCATGTTCCCTGGTCAGGAATCAAGTCAGTGGCCCTTCAGTTTGCAGGCCAGTGCACAATCCACACCAGCCAGGTCAATTCACTTTTTAATATGCAATTTAACCATATGCATTATGAGCTGTACAAATGTTTGTTAAGTTTGAATCACCAATTCCACTTATAGGTAATTATTAGACAGCCATGCACAAAAGGATATAGATCACATTATTCATTGAAAAGTTATTTATAAAAGCATTGAAAATAATCTAGAGGTATAAAAAGGGAATTGTCAAATAATGGACAATCCATATGAATATCATACAGAGATTTAGCATGGTTTTACAATGAATCTATACTACCATTATAAGAAAGTATTATTTCTACGTTTACAAGAAAAAATTGTTTAAGTTTGCTGTGTTCTAGATATACCTTTGAAGTCTTAAGAACAATCATTTGAGCTATATATTATTAGGTTACTTGATTCAGACCCTACATAACAGGCTTTGATATAACTTAAATGCTTATTGTACCATACTATGTCTGGTTACAATATAAGTTCTATTATTTTTGCTCAACTCATGGTTGAGCATCAAATAAACATAAGATGATAATCATACTTTTAAGGAAAGCAAACTATTATATTTTAAACAGTGTAAGAATAGTCTGAAAGCCTGAAATGCTCACACACACACACACACAAAAAAAAAAAAACTGAACAGCATTAACTAGGGAGGACTATGGCACTAAAGAGGAAGAAGTTGACTTCTGCCCAAGATGGAGGCATAGGGAGATACATTTTGCCTCCTCCCACAACCAAAAGGACAACAGCCGCAGCGTTGGTGGTAAAGCCTCAAACCTCTGGCTGTGAGAACTTATGGGGAATGTGGTGGCAGGAGAAACTCTCAGCCTCACAGGACAGTTCACTGGAGAGACCCATAGGGTCCTAGAATATACACAAACCCATCCACCTAGAATCAGCACCAGAAGGGCCAAATTTGCTTATGTGTAGTGGGGGAAGTGACTGAAAGCTGGCACAGATCCAAGCAAGTGGCATTGTTCCCTCTCAGACCCCTCTCCCACATACAGCACCACAATGCAGCCAAGTGGGTTACCCCATCCAGGGGTACCTAAGGCTCCGACCCTTATTACATAACAGCTGCGAGGAAACAAAAAATATGGCCATAATGAAAGAACAGATCAAAGCTCCAAAAATAGAACTAAGCAATGAAGAGATAGCCAAACTCTCCAATGCACAGTTCGAAACACTGCTAATCAGGATGCTCACAGAAATGGTTGAGTATGGCCACAAAATAGAGGAAAAAGTGAAGGCTATGCAAAGTGAAATGGAGAGGAATGTACAAGGAACCAACAGTGATGGGAAGGAAACTGGGACTCAAATCAACAGTATGGACCAGAAGGAAAAAACAAACATTCAACCAGAATAGAATGAAGAAACAAGAATTCAAAAAAAAAAAAAAAATGAGGAGATGCTTAGGAACCTCTGGGACAACCTTAAATGTTCCAACATCCAAATCACAGGGGTGCCAGAAGAAGAGGAAGAGCAAGAAATTGAAAACTTATTTGAAAACATAATGAAGGACAACTCCCCCAATCTGGCAAAGGAAATAGACTTCCATGAAGCCTAGGAAACACAGAGAGTCCCAAAGAAGTTGGACCAAAGGAAGCACACACCAAGGCACTTCATAATTATATTACCTAAGATTAAAGACAAGGAGAGAATCTTAAAAGCAGCAAGGGAAAAGGAGACAGTTACCTATAAAGGAGTTTCCATCAGACTGTCAGCTGATTTCTCAAAAGAAACCTTACAGGCAAGAAGGGGCTGGAAAGAAGAATTCAAAGTCATGAAAGGCAAGGACCTGCATGCAAGATTACTCTTCCCAGCAAAGCTATCATTTAGAATGGAAGGGCAGATAAAGTGCTTCCCAAATAAGGTCAAGTTAAAGGAGTTCCGCATCACCAAGCCCTTATTATATGAAGTGTTAAAGGGAATTATCTAAGCAAAAGAAGATCAAAACTATAAACTGTAAAATGACAAATTCACAACTCTCAACAACTGAACCTAAAAAACAAAAACAAACTAAGCAAACAATAGAACAAGAACAGAATCACAGAAATGAAGATCACATGGAGGGTTATCAGCAGGGTTGGGGAGAAATGGGGGGAAATGTACAGGGAATAGGAAGCATAAGTGGTAGGTATAAAATATACAGGGGGAGGTTAAGAATAGTATAGAAAATGGAGAAGCTGAAAAACTCAGATGTACAACCCACGAACATGAACTAAGGAGGGGGGGAAATGCAGATGGGAGGGAGGGAGCAGGGCAGAGGGAAATAAAGGGTGTGGGGAAAATGAGACAACCGTAATAGCATAATCAATAAAATATATTCTAAAAAACAAAAAAGGAAGAAATTTATATAACATAATTTACTCGATTTTTTCCAAAAATGAAAGGAGTACCTCTATGTAGCTGAGTTAGGTAGCTGCTATCCTGAACTTCAGCCTTTAGACCAAACTAAATAACAGCCAAAAATTTGCTTTATGTGGCAGAATGCTTTAAAAAAGTTATTTGAATGCTTTTAAGTGGATTTTCCACTCCAATCTGATGATAAGATACCCTAGTCTAACAAACATCACATGTTACTTGCCTGGTATTTGAGTTTACCTTCTGCCTTTAGACTTAAGTCCTACCTGAAAAATCCCCACTTACTCTATATTTTTGTTTTCTTTCTTCTCCTCCTTGTCATCTTTTCTACACGCTCATCAAGTTTTAATACTATAAGTTGGAAACCATTTATCCTAATTAACCTTGGACAATCTCAGCAAAGTTCAGAAAACCTCCAAACTATCTCTCTATATTTTGCCCTGGTGAAAAACTTTATCAACCACAAAACGATTTTCTGCTACCCATATTATGTTATCTAAAAAGAAAAGAGTGCTCCATGAGCAAAAAATGTTTAGAAAATATGATACCTATATTCCCCATTCCAGAGATTCACAATACATAAATCTATGCTCAGAATCACTAGCCATCAAAGAGATGCAAATTAAAACCACAAGAGATACCACTTCACACCTGTCAGAATGGCCATCATGAACAAATCAACAAACAAGTGCTTGCAAGGATGTAGAGAAAAGGGAATCCTGGTGCTTTGTTGGCAGGAATGCAGACTGGTGCAGCCACTGTGAAAAGCAGTATGGAATTTCTTCAAAAAACTAAAAATGGAACTGCCTTTTGACCCAGCAATTCCACTCCTGAGAATATACCCTAAGGATCCTGAAATACCAATTCAAAAGAACCTATGCACCCCAATGTTCATAGCAGCACAATTTACAATAGCCAAGTGTCCATTAGTAAATGAGTAAATCAAAAAACTGTGGTACATTTATACTGTGGAATACTATGCAGCAGAATAAAGAAGGAACTCCTACCCTTTGCAACAGCATGCATGGAACTGGAGAGCATTATACTAAGTGAAATAAGCCAGGTGATGAAAGACAAATACCATATGATCTCACCTATAAGTGGAACCTAATCAATAAGACAAGCTGGCAAAATATAACCAGAGACATTGAAATAAAGAATAAACTGACAGTAATCAGAGGGGTTACAGGGGGAGGATAACAGGGAAAGAAGGAGAAGGGTCATCAAGGAACATGTGTAAAGGACCCATGGACAAAACAAAGCAGACTAGGATTGAGGGTGGGAGGTGGGGGTGGGTGGCGCAGCAGAAAGCAGAGGCAGGAAAATGGAGACAACTGTACTTGAACAATTTTTTTAAAATACAAAAAAACACATAAATCCTACAGTAAACAAATCTGTTTAAACAAGTATGCCTCTAATTTGTCTGGAAAACTTTCTTCCTCAGAACATTCAATATGAAAAAGAAGTGGTACTCTGAGGAACACAGCTGGTTGCACTGTAATGCATGAAATACAACAGAGTGGATGGATGTGGTAGTAAGATAATTCTAAAGGTGCTCATAAATAGATTAATGGCAACCAAAAGGGAAAGACCACTAGAAAGCCATGCTGCTCTGTCCTGAACTCTCATGCTCACACATTTCATCACAGAATCAGAAGAAAACACCTGGTCAGTTCATCAAATTTCTAAATCATATAAAGATAAGAGGAGTAGGAAATTTATTTAAAAAATCATGATCCCAACAAATCCTGACAAGGATAAAGTTGAGGTCTATATAAATAGATGAAATTTTATTGAAAATCAATATAAAGTCTTGATTTATCTTCCCATTCCAAAAAAACCACACACACAATACCATACAACCAAAAATAAGGTGACAGGACTTAAACAGTAGCATATACAAAAAACACCTGGCAGCTTTCACCAACACTGACCTCAGTGTTAGTCAGTAGAATTATGGGACCAACAAGACAATTATTGTAATGTTAGGTTGCATTAGTTAGCAGTACACTATTTGGAATTAGGCAAGTTTTCTTCTCTCCTCTTACATGCCTATCAGGCCCCCTCTGGAGCTGTACTCAAATCAGTGTGCAACACTTTAAGAAAGAAGGAGACCAGCTGGAACACCCAAGGGAGGTAAGGACATTTATTCCAAAAATAAAAATATCAACAGGAAATATAATAGGTGAGTTCAAACATTTGAAGAGCTGTCATACTACAGAGGTATTCAATTTATTTTTTATAATGCAGGAGGAATGGAGTAAAAAATATTTGTCATCAGCACACCACAAAGGAATATATTTAGGCAACAAGTATTTATTAAGCCCCCATATAGACACTTGAGGTGTGTGGAACAGAAGTAGGAATCAAAGGACAAACAGCAATAGAACGCAGTATCAGAATTTTCAAAGCAATCTGCCTTCCTGTTGCATATGCTGTGGCACATTTATACAATACAGCCATTAAAAAAGGATAATGTGAATCAGTTAGTATTGGGAAGACACACAATAAACTAATAACATTAGACTCCTCTACAGAGAGAGATGAGATATTAAGTACCACTTATAACTCAAATGCTTGCATTTTTGGCACATGCATGTATTATTGTAATAATAATAACAAAAATGCTGTAATCAAACACAAAGAAAGGGATCATCCTTGAGCAACACCTTGACCAAAAGGCAACAAATAGAGGCAACTACAAGGGAGAGAGGAGAGGAAGCAGTCTTGATAAAGGTAGCAGAAGCAGAGATAAACTTCTTAATCTTCCCATTGAGGGGAAGGCAGTCATCCCCCAATCCTCAGGGAATACGTTCTAAGACCCCCCACCTCACAGGGGCTGCCTGAAAACACAAATAGTACCAAACCTGATATTATTGTGTTTTTTCTATATATATATAGATATGATAAATGGCAATTTATAAAGTAGGCACAGTAAGAGATGAATAATAATAAAATAGCTGTGTGTGTGTGTATATTGTAATAAAAGTTATATGAATAGCTTTGGGCCATTTTAAGTAAAAGAAGTAACTTGAACACAAGTATGGCAACACAGACACGATCTGTCTGATAACCAAGGCAGCTACTAAGTGACTAAGGAAGCATCTCCAGCGTGGAGATGCTGGACAAAGGGATGGTTCATATCCAGGTGGGAAAGTACAAGATTTCGTCATGCTACTCAGAATGGCATGCAATTTAAAACTTATGAACTGCTTATTTCTGAAATTTTCCATTTAATGTTTTCAGACTGTGTTTGAGCGCCGGTAACAAACTGTGGGAAGTGAAACCATGGATAAGGGAGGGGAGATACTCTACATCCTGATTGTCCTGATAGCTCCCCACTTCCTGCTCTTCTAGGGCAGCCTTCATGCAGTTTATATTCCTCCTTTCCTTAGTCACTGGGTATTCTTAAAAAAAAAAAAAAAAAAACTCTCAACTGGGGCAATTTTGACCCCTATGAGACATTTAGCTATTCTGGAGACATTTTTAGCTGTGGAAATTGAGTATACAAGTGGCAACTAGTCAGTGGAGGCTAAAGATGTTGCTAAACATCCTACAATGCACAGGATAGCCTCCCACCAACAAAGAATTACCCAGCCCAAAATGTCAATAGTACACCACTGTTACTTAAGGCCACCTGAGTAGATCTCTGTTCTTTATAACCCAAGACAGTCTAACCAGTGTCTTCACTAGAAAATATGGCCAAGGATCTGAATTGATGTTTAAGGAGCCTACAAGGCTCCTTAAAAGTCACAGCCACAGAAGGTAGCCTGGGGAGGGGTTAAAAATGTTACACTTAAACATAACAACTGACAGATCATTTTTCTTCAGAAAAGCCATCCAATTGGTGTGTCACCAGCATTTCTGCAAAGTATCATCATACTCATTAAAGAGCTTTTCTATTTTCTTAGAAAAAAAGTTAAAAAATTCAAACATCAACTTCTCTAATTATATGTTACTATTTTTGAAATCATAAAAGGTAAATGAACTGGATGTATGAATTCAAATACCAATTATCATTGTAGTTTTAAATCATAAGAATTGGACACAGTTGGCTGCAGACTATACTGTTATAGCTTTCATTTCTCCTGCAGTCTTCATTCTGTATATCTGACACCGCTATTCCTTCACAAGAGCTTAGCAGCCTACTTATTTCTTTAAATAGTAAGGCATATGGGACATGGTCTCATCCACAGTAAATCACAATAAATGTCTGATTAGTTAATTGAATGAAAAGATTTTTTAAAGACCATGATACACATGACTGACTTTTGCCAGAGTTGAGTTAGGTAATATCAGATGTCAGTTACCACCCACACTATATAATTTTTAGATACTAATATCCAAGGTTTTTAATATTAATAATGAACTCTCTCCTCTACCTAGTAATATGAGGTTACCAGAATATAAGCTGCGTTGAATGGAGGTAAATATTTCCCTACAAAAACCACTTATTAGTGTGTAGTTTCCATGTTTCCTCACCCACCCTCAGCTCCATTCTGACACATTCTCCTCCTAGGATATACAGGTAGGGTCACTATCTAGCCATTCATTTACTGAAACCCAAGTGGGCTCAGACAAAAGGTGGCAACAACTAAAACAAGGAAGGAGCGGAGAAGAGCATCCACATAGCTGGGCAGTGGAGGGCTGCGCTCACTGAGGTGCTAGAAGTGAACATTGTGCATAGCTAACATTAGAGGTAGAGATCAAACAAGGCAGGGGCCTCAGGGAGAGATAACTGGCCAAGAAAAGAGAAATAAACCTTAGAAGTATTGACTAAGATCAAGTAATTGAAAGTACGAATGAAAATATTGGGAACTGGTTGAAAGTGTCCAAGGAAAAGCCAAAGTAGTAAGTAAGACATCTGAAGTCAAAGCCAGGATCCCCAAATTAGCAGAACAAAATCCCAAAGGCAAACACACACTCACACCAGGCAAATGTGCCCTATTTAAATAATGTAATTACCTGGACAGAGTATCAAAAAGCACAACAGCACCCTGACTGGGGTAGCTCAATTAGTTGAGCACCATCCCACAAAGCTAAAAAAGGTCACTGGTTCAATTGCCAGTCAGGGCACATGCCTGGGTTGCATGTTTGGTCCCTGGTCAGGGCACATATGGAAGACAACCATCAAAATTTCACTCTCATATCAATGTTTCTGTCCCTCTCTTTCTCCCTCCCATCTCACCTCTCAATAAGTAAGTAAATAAATAAATAAATAAATAATTTTTAAAAACGCACACAAGGGCAAGGTCAGCAACTCTTTAACATTAGTGGAACTACTCATTGATATCAAAACACAAGAAGCTGAGTATTTCAAAGTGATCCTCTACTTTAAACAAAATTTTAGTATGCTAGTGGCAAACTCCTAGGTAAGATGGTAGTGTATGTAAATGGAGGTACTTACCTCCACACACAAACTCATCAAAATTACAACTGAACTACAGAACAACAACCATTCCAAACCACCTGAATGCTAGCTGAATGGAAGTCTTACAACTAGGGATTTAAAGAAGAAGCAACCTGGAGACGGGTAGGAGAGGCAGAGATGTGAACAGGCTGGTCCCAACCCATGTGTGGCAGATAAAAATTGGGAGGGATATCTCAACTGCAGAGGTCCCCGCTGGGGAGCAAGGGATCCAAGCCCTACACCATCCCAGGGTTCCAGTGCCAGGAAGAGAAGTGCCCATAACTCTTGGTTGTAAAAACCATCAGGAGTTGAGGCTGAGGGAGATGAGGGTGGCTGAAGTCCCAGGCATTCCTCTTAAAGGGCCCACACACGGACCTACTCAGACTCACTCCCTCTGAGCTCCAGCACTGGGGCAGCAGCTTAAAAGGTACCACAGACATAAGAAGAGGAAATAAATTACCCAGCATCAGGGAGAGAGCTGGAGGGGCAGCTTTCTCCCAAACAGAAGTGCTGGCAGAGGCCATTGTTCTTCTGATGAGCCCTCCTCCCACAGAGCTGGCAGATGGGTACCACATCGAAGAATCCATCAATCTGGCTCACACTGTTTGCCTTGCCCCGGTGATTACCTGAGCTCCACCTCACCTAACTTTCAGGCCCACCCAACCTGTTGTTTAATGGCTTTTCCATACAATGGTCTGCATGTCTTGGCTCATGCTTCAGATTTTCCTAATCTCTCAAACAAGCAGTACCTGGCTTCAGCATGCCTCATGGCCCTAGCCCTGGCACTAATAGTAATTGGCATTGGTTTTGCAGCTTGGCCTCACCTGGGTATCCACAAGCCCAGCACAAGTAGCAACCATCTGCAGATCACTTTGTAGCTCATTTCAGGTTGTCCCAGGCCAAACACAAACAGTGGCTGACCTTGGTCTCCACCTCCCAGGAGGCCCCAGAGCCAGGGCACCAAGTGGACAGCTTCAGACCACATAAAAGCATCACCACTCAATTACCTCCACAGGTGATACACTCAAGGGGCAGACTCAGCAGGCACCAGAGCCAGGCAAAAGTAAGTCCTGCTCTGTGGGGTGAGCCCCTGCACAGCTAGTCATCCATGGTGGTCAGAGGTCAGTGGTCACAGCCAGTACTTGCAACTGATCAGCCAGAAGGTAAATCATTCCTATTGATGTTCCAACAGCAACTGAGGTTCAACTACAACAAGGGGATGTGTACAACCCACATGAGGGGTACATCTAGAGTGCTCGGTTGAGTGATTGAGGAGACTGTGCCACTGTACTCTACAGAACACTGACTACATTAGACCACTCTACCAAGCCTGGGAGATGTAATGGCTCTACTTAATACATAGAAACAAACACAGGGAGCCTGCCACAATGAGGAGACAAAGAAGCATGGTCCAAATGAAAGAATAGAATGAAACTCCAGAAAAAACAACTAAGCAAAATAGAGACAAGCAATCTACTAGATGTAGAGTTCAAAACACTGCTTATAAGGATGTTCAAGGAACTTAGTGTGAACCTCAACAGCATACAAAAGACCAATCAGAAATGAATACACTAATTGAAATGAAGAATAATTTATAGGGAATCAATGGTAGAATAGATGAAGCAGATAATCAGATCAGTGATTTGGAATAAAAAGAAGCAAAAAAAAACTCAATCAGAACGGCAAGAAGAAAAAAGAATCCAAGAAAATGAGAATAGTGTAAGAAGCCTTCAAGTATGCCAACATTTGCATCATGGGGGTGCCATAAGGAGAAGAGAGAGAGCAAGAAATTGAAAACCTACTTGGAAAAGTAATAACAGGAAACCTCCCTAACTTGGTGAAGTAAACAGACATACAAGTCTAAGAAACACAGAGAGTCCCAAACAAGCTGAACCAAAAAGGCTCATACCAAGACACAACATAATTAAAATGCAAAACGTTACAAACAAAGACAGAATCTTAAAAGCAGCAAGAGAAAAGCAGTTACCTACAATGGAGCTCCCATAAGATGGACAGCTAATTTCTCAACAGAAACTTTGCATGTCAGAAGGGATTGGCAAGAAATATTCAAAATGATGAAAAGCAAGGACCCATAACTAAGATTACTCTACCTAGCAAATCTATCATTTAGAATTGAAGAATAGGTAAAGAGTTTCCCAGGCAAGAAAAAAACTAAAAGAGTTCATCATCACCAAACCAATAATTGTTTTCTCTCAAAAGGCAAAAGGTATTATATGAAATGTTAAAGGGTCTTCTTTAAGAAAAAGAAAAAAAAGATCAAAAATATGAACAAGAAAATGGCAATAAATACACATCTATCAACAATTGAATTTAAACATAAAATAAACAAACAAGCAGAACAGAAACAGATTCATAGATACATAGAGAACATTTTGATGGTTGCCAGATGGGAAGGGTAAAAGGGAATGGGTGAAAAGGTGAAGGGATTAAGAAGTACAAATTGGTTGTTACAGAACAGTCATGTGGTGTAAAGTACAACATAGGGAATATAGTCAATAATATTCTAATAACTATAACTATGTGTGGTGGCAGAAGGTGCAAGATTTATCGGGATGATAATCAGTAAGTTATGAAATGTGTAATCACTGGAGTGTGCACCTGAAACTAATATAATAATGTATGTCGATGTCATTAAAAATAAAAATAATTTAGAAATAAAAAAATAAATGTTAGTAGCACATGACTGCAATTAAATAAAACTAAAGATTTATAAAAGATTGAAAATATAGAAAAAATGATGTGTGAGATAGATATATATACATAGGGGTAAATGTGACTGATTATTAAATTTTTCTACCTAGACTTTCTTCTTGAAGATTTTCTTCTTGCTGCTGGAAGCAAGAGTTTTATGTCAAGCAGATAAAGGCATAAAAGAATACAACACATTCTGAGTCTAATGTGTTCTGGGCTCACACATAGAGAACAGAAAGTATACTTCAGACCTCTCAATTCAAGGATACTTTTTGCCATAAAAACACATTAAATGTTTTAAAAATCCAAAAATGATAACATACATTTTACCATCAACACATAGCACTCCTCATACAAAACTTGATTGTGAACAAACCAATACTCAGGAAAGTATCCTCAGAAGTAGCTAAAATGTAGAGCATTAAATAACTTTGCACAGAAGGAAAGTATATACAAGAACATAAAAGCCCTGGTTTCTTCGCAGATGTAGTGTCTCAATGTTAGAACTTTTCTTTTATTAAAAACTTCCAGATGCATAACATGTATAGCAGTACTAAGCCATATAGTCAGGCTTGTTGCTTAAACCCCTAGGAGGTTGTCAGCATGTCTGGAGGGTTTGGGAAGAAAATTCATGGGATACAGTTTGCTTGGCTAAACCTGGTTTGCAGCTTACAGTAGCCTTGGCTGGCATGTATGACCTTTCCAGACTTCAGTACTTGGTCAGACTTCCTGTCTTTGCTGCTTTACTAATAATTGTTTTCTCTCAAAAGGCAAAGTAACTAAAATAGTTTTTAAAAAAGTCATTGTCCTCTTTCAGACTTCCTGGAAGCCCATAGATTGAGACTGTGCATTAAGGAGAAACTAAATTGCTCAACAAAGCTCAGTAACTTTTACAGATGTTGTGTCATCCTATTAGCTGTCCAATAAGATGACTAAGGAAGGTGTTGCACTTGGCAAAAAAACTACTGTCCTCAAGCTACTCAAACAGTAAATAACATTGCTGCTGACAGAGGACGTTTGTTTCAGTGGGAGATAGAGTATTGTCTTCCAAATTTCTATTTGCAGTACTTGTTACAGTATGATTGTACCCAAATTTACACTTTCTCTTGATAGATTATATATATATATAAAATATATTTCAATAGGGTATAAAATGTTAATTCCTAAAGATTTTTCCTATCATTATTTAAACAGATGCACAATTCATATATTCTCATTATACAGTCAATTTAAATTTCAATAAATAAATGTCATCAGCTTAACACAAATAAGAATCAAATCAGGTAAGGAAGTCTCAAAGATCTTAGAAACATCTTTAATTAATAACAACTTTCTCACAATATAATTTTCTCTAAATAATACAATTTAGGGAATAGATGTTTTCATAAACTACTTTCCAATCTAAATATTAACTGTTAGTCTAAAAATCAATTGCTTTAAATAAATACATTTTAAAGACAATGGATTTCTGTAACTTGGTGATAAAACCCCACAGTAATATCTAGAATTAAATAATAAAAGAAAAAATAAAAAAGATTAAAAATACAGAAACTGTCATAAAAAAACAAGATCTATATTATGACTTGAAGCCTTAAAAAATAAATGACTAAGAAAAAGGCTGAAGTTGATTTCCTGACCAACAGTGCCGGGCTCAGGCACATGGTACCTTTGCCCAGCTTTCCCATGCTACTACTCTTATTACATCTCCTTTGCCAGACTACTACAACCCATTATAAAACAATATTATAGTAGAGTCATTTCAGGATTATATTCATTTTAATAAATAATTTTGCTTT
Organism: Anoura caudifer; assembly: GCA_004027475.1. Taxonomy (NCBI): domain Eukaryota; kingdom Metazoa; phylum Chordata; class Mammalia; order Chiroptera; family Phyllostomidae; genus Anoura; species Anoura caudifer. The sequence goes on from PVKU01010175.1 coordinate 20,817, forward strand.
CATTATGCCTAGTAATGCTTTCAGTTACAGACCTTTGGAGATGTGTTCAGTGTTGACAAGGGTATGGTATCTCTAAACACAAGAGCTGGGATCACACTGGGAACTGAACTCAAGAGTTATTTTCTAACCGTATCTTGATTTTCTAACAGAGTCCTGTGATTCTCTGGAGATACCTCATGGGTCATCATGGGGAAAGGGTTGGGAAGCAGAAAGAAAGACCTTAAAGGGTTTTGGCCTCTGTCCCCTCTGACCTTCAAGGTCAATCAGTGCGTAGTTAATATTGCATCCAATGTCATATACTTGGTTTTCTCATAAGATTTCATTTTTTAAAAAGCTCAGCCTCTTTAAGAAATGTTGGAAAAACCCTGAACTACTTGATCTCCAAGATTTACATTAGCTTTAACAGGTTTTGGCTCACAAAGTCCTCAGAGAAAATGTTTAAAAAGGGAGGAGGGGAGCTTGTGGATAAGAATATCGGTGTGTGTAAAGAGATAAACCATATTAAAAGTACTCAACCAAGTCAAGTTGACAGATCCTCATTATGATCATTAGGAACTTTCTAGATAATCTTCTATAGAGAAGTCAGAGTCACTGAATCCTTGACCCACTTAACTCACTGGACCCTCAGCCAGGCTGATAACCATCCTTAGAAAGGTAGTTATTTCAGCAGCTTGTTTCCATTCAAACTTTATCAGCTCTGACCTTGAACCCTAATTCTTTCTGTTAAAAAAAAAAAAAAAAAAAAGATTTTGTAGCATTCCAAAGTTCCCTGGCAAGGCCCTAGAATTTGCCAGCATTTCTAACATGACTTTCAGGTCAAAAGGCTGTTTTTTATGTGATTTGTAGGAATGTTTTATCTTCTGATTGTACCATGCACATCTAAAAAATGCCAGCTGGATTCTGGAGCCTCTGAGATGTAAACTGGAGTTTCATAATTCCTAGAAGAGTAATACAAACATCTTACCTTTCACAATTGCCAGAAATGACTTAAGATACAAGAACATTGGAAAAGGACTGTGTCAATTTTCCAGGCATATTTAATTCTAGTATCTTAACAATCCAAAAGAAGAACACCATTCTCGCCCTGTAAACAGACTTGAAGGAGAAGCTCCTATGAGTTTTCTCTCCCATTAGCTGCTACAAGAGCCAAAGAGGCTATGGAGACAGAGCTATAATGGAGAATTCCTCTGACTCTCAAACTATGGCCCAGAGTTACGTCACAGCAGGAACTCTAAAACACCAGCCTTGCCAAATACGATGGTGAGGAGATTTGATTCCCAGAGACTAGGGGATGTTGTAGTTTCTTCCTCCTGTTTTTACTCTCCTTGCATGTGAACTCTTAGTAAAGAAAGGAAAAATAGGCCTTACCCCTACCAGGACCAGACTACTTCTAGTAAGACGTGTTCTTCCTCTCAATATTACCATAATGCGCAAACTAGAACTGGCTACAATTCATATAATTTACTCAGCCACTTAGCCTAAATGTGAAAATTATATTTAAATGTGTGCTGACTATAAACTTTGTATATATAATCCAGAAGTCTAGAGCTCCTAAAATATAAATTATTCATATCCAAATGTACAAAGTTTTTGGCATTCCTGGCTAATCAAACTAAGCAATCAGACTAAGGAACACAATGTGAAAAACAAGGAGCATATTTCAACTATCATATTATATGGTAACTGAAGTTGAAATGGGGACTCCAGATGAAATCATGTCAAAGGCATGATAGTGACTACGAATGATTGTTGATTCTGAGAAACTATAAAACATAAGCACAAAATCCCAACTGGTAAATTCAATTAAATTTAGTTCTTTAATTCTAGCTATTGGACTACTACCACCTTCAAGTTTATATCTGTGAACTAAATAACTAAACTTTTTGACTAATACAAATGTTAAATTTACTTTTAAATATCTTAAATATCTACAGGTTTTAAATATCTTAAAGCTTGTAGGTAGGACATTATAATCTTCAAATACAGATGGAAGAAATTACTTGCTTCCTCTATAAATCTTTTCCATTGCAAGCAGAAGGCAAGAGATAGAAGGTAACTAGAAATTTAATTGATAAGGAGCTGGCAGAACAGAGGAAGCCCCACTAGGCAGCTCAGTTCCTCTTCCTTGTGGTCACAAAGGGAAGGTACCTGCCATCTGGTGGCATTTCTTCAGGGAATCCTATCATTTAAATGACTTACAGAATAGTCATTTGAAGGAATGGATGACACCAATGAAAAGAACTCAGTTTTAACTTGCAAATGATTTCCACTTCTGCTTCCCACTCTTGTGCATTCCCTCCTTTTTAAAAGTCAATTTTAAAATATTTTTAATTGCAAGATTGCTGAACATATCCCAATGAAACAAGAATTCAGTATGTGGGTAGGCCACAGACATTTCTAACACAGATGGAAAAAAAAGTGTTAAATGTCATGGTGCATTAACCCACTGCATGGAACTTCACCCCTTTTGGCAAACCAGGGAGTGTGGAGTGTGCGGCAGCTTCTGCGTTTAGCAGTTCCGCGGTGGGCTACTGCCTGCAAACCAGGCTGACTCATACATTGTTTTCAATTCTCAGCTTCCAACAAACCACCAAGTGGTGTTTGTCAAGTGGAAGAATGGAATAAAAACACTTTTTCAATAATAGGTTTTGGATGGTTTCCACTTGAGATAACAAAAAGTGATGTTATTTTGATGAGTGTCTTGTAAGTTTCCCCTGCAACAGGAAATGCCCCCAGGACTGTAAAACAGTCCTGATTCTGGCATGTTTTCCCCATAAGCCCTCCATGTACCTAGTCCTGTTGATGAAAGGATGCCCTCCTTCTCCATCCCTAGACTGGATTCTTCACCTCACTGAAAATCCAGCATTATGCCCTGAACTGGATGCACTCTTTCCATTCAGTGTGCACCTGATTAGAAAAACTGTGCAGTACAGTGAAAAACCATGTTAATAGGGAATACAAGTTTTATGGGCATAATTTATGTTACCAAGGTAAGTTAAAGGTCTTCTCATATGATGGGAAAGGGTGCACAACCTTAAAACTACAGTTAACATTTATTTCCACCCCAAATTGATAAGATGCCACAAAGCCCGCCACCAAAGCCTGTATCTCTCACATTTATAAATCCAAGGGACTTTAGTTACCTACATTTATTCTTATTTTGTATACAATCATTCTCATAGGCTTAGAGGGTATATAGGGACCTTAGAAGTTATATGGTATATCTTTTTTATCTCTAGCTAAACTCTCTGAGCAGATGACTAGCTGCTCTACATTTCATCATTATCAGTGAATGTCAAAGGTCCAGGTCCTAATTCATTACCACCAGGCAGATTCAACACAAATCTCACTGTTTTCAGGAGAAAATGAAAGAATAAATTACCATCCTATCTACTACTAACCTTTACAAGTTAAAGCCACTTTTTTGGTTCAATGGGTACCAGTGTAGGTAAACCAGGTGTCTGTGCACCTTCACGTGACCATAAATTCTTGGAAAGCCAAAAGCCAGGTAAGGTTATGCCCATCTGCTTTTTATCCATTGCTACAGCTTTATAATCAGAAGCCAGATTTTCTCACATTATGATTTTATCCTACTGTGAATTTCTGGGTTTTCCCCAGATAAAAATTTAAGAATTATCTTTGGTATTTACAACATAGAAGAAATTTTGGCCACATGCTCCAAAACACACTGTTCTTTTCCCTGGTTGCGTTTGTTGCACCTGTAAATTCATGCCAATTTTAAATAAATGTCCATCCTCCTCATTGAAATGTAAGCTCCATGAGGGCAGATTCCAAGTTTGCCCGATCATCAGCTTATTCCAAGTATCTAGCATGATATTTGGCACACAGAAGGCTCTTTACACCTGGAGAATTGACAAATCCCCTTCAAAATCATTCTGGTCCAACACTACTTTGGGAGGATATAAAAATTTAGTAAAAGTCATTCTTAAAAATGACTTGCCCCAGATTGTATAACATGCTCATGACAAAGCCATAATGAGAATTCTGGATCCTTGATTGCCCATTCACATTCTTGGTCCATTACACCATAATGTCCTTATACCTCATACCCTGGGCAAGCAACACTGCTGATGAGTAAGGCACTGGAACCTTTGTGATCTAAACATCATTTGGTTGGCTGCCTGCCTCCCAGTGGGTTTTTTTTTTTTTTCAGTTGGAATATAGAAATCCTCCCATACATATGCCTGGTTTATACATACTTTTCTGTTGGACTTCAAGAACAAAACCCTAAATGGATTATATAGCCAGAGTAAAAAGCTGATTTATTCACAAATATGATAGTCAAGTGTAACAGAGGCCAAGCCGCAGATGCCAGCTGAATTTCCATGGTTCAGCTACTATGGAATCAAATATTCTGCTATCCAGAGCTCCATTTGAATGTTTATTTTATTTTATTTTATTTTATTTTATTTTGGGTTTTTTTAATGCAAATATTTAAAAATATAGCTTCTGAGCACATGAAAAAAGTAAACATGAATTTTCAGAAGTGACAAAGGTGCTCTAAAATTGGACTGTGGTGATGATTGCTCAGCTCCATAAATTTATTCTTCTAATCTTTAAATTATACACTTAAAATGGGTGATTATTATAAATTATACTTCAATAAACCTGTTAAAATAAGTGTGAAAATGAGTCAGAAAATTAAAGTATTTCTTTTTTGTAAACATGTGGTATCAAAACTGTAAAGAAATTTTTCAGTATCCCCATACTCTTTTAAGCCCAGGTTTTATCTACTTCAACCATGGTTTACCTACATACTCAAAAGTTTTTCCTGAAATTTGGGTAAAAATAATTTAGTAGACTAATATAAACATCTTGGTGTAGCACTGAGATACTGAGTTGTCTGAGTATCTGTATGAATGATCTATACATATTTTTGTTTAGTGAAGCATAGTGTTCTAGTCCAAAACCTGTCATCAGCCATTGGCCTTTCAGCAAGTTACACATCCCCAGACCTCGGTTTCCCCACCTCTATCATGTGTCCTTATGAGAAAGATTAGAATTAAATAGCCTATAATACAGTAAAAAGAATAGTAATTGCTATTATCTAATGAATAGCCACCAATATGCCAGACTGTTTAAATTATCATCCTATGAGGAAGGTATTATTATTAGCTACTTTTCTGCAGATGAGGAAACTGGAATATAGAATTCAATAGTTTGACAAAGTTCACACAGTTATTTAGTAGCAGAACCTGGATTTCAATCTAGAGCTGTCCAGCTCCAAAACCTGTACTCATTCTCTATGCCTCACTAAACTTTGAACTTTTTTGATCCTACCAGATGCGGGCATGAATCCTGACCTTGCTTTTACTATGTCAAATTTATCACCTTCTGAGTCCCGTTTCCTAATCTATAAAATGAGATCACTAATATTTAACTCTCAGAGTTGTTGCAAAGATTAAATGAGAAAGGACTTTCCTTATAATTAGAAACCATTCAATTATATTCTTTCTCATCCCTCCCTATACAAGCTCCTTCCTGTGTTTAAAAAAATCTATTTAAAAAATCAATAAATTCTATGATTTCCTTGTAGCCAACATGGATAAACCTCACTGGCACTGAGTTCGATCAAAAGCACTTAAAGGGAACACAAACAACATGGCACTAATCCTTTGCTATCAGTCCTTGGCTCTGTGACGGAGACTGTCAACAAGAGTGTCAACTTCAAGGGGTGGGCATCTGTCCACAGGAACTGAGCAAGCTGAGGTCACAGACTTGTCTCACTCTGCCCTACAAACAGATGTCTGGGTGACAACATTTAGTCACTGCAAACCAGGGTTACAGCCAAAGCCTGGCTCTCACAAATCAGGTGGGAAATACTGTATCTCCTTTCTGATCCTCCTGGCTAGCCTGTCCATTCCCTAAAACAGTAACTGACCATAACTCAAAATAACTAGTTTTCCCCCCAGGACACTACTTTGAACATAATGCCTTATTTTGATGATATTTAATTATTCCACAAGCAGCGATTTGTCAGCAAGAAACCTGTTTGATTCTGTGCATTGAAATGTGCACCTTCAAATATTTACCTCTCAAGTAACCTGGTTAAAACTGATGTAATGTGGAGCTCTAGTGGTGGCAAGAAAGTAAAGCAGCCATGAGTGAGGGCCAACAAAACAGCCAAGGAGTTTACCATTTACCATTTATTTGTTTGTTATTGTGAAGTCACTATTTATTATTCAATTAACATGTTAAAAAGAAAAATGATCTTCCAAGATAATGTCAGGTAAACTGCAAATATATCTTCCTTCCAGATTACACTTGAGACCTCAACAACTAGCTTACGTCAAACATGATGAAGAAGTTAAATTCAAAACAAAAACAAAAATAGCACAGTGATGTGGTTGTCACTCTTCTACTTTTTTACCCAGTTCACTAAGAATCCTATTAATTAAACACTGGTTATTTTTCACATGGCTCACAAGAGTACCAAATAGAGAAAATGCTGGACTCTAAGTGGTGTGACCAGTGAAGTCTTATACCAACTGTTTTGGGAATTTAAATAATCCTTCCAAGCTGATGAGGTTTTTACAAATTAATCCCTACACTAGAAAAGTACTTTCCTTGAATTTCTGACTTCTGAGGTCTTTTCCAACTTAAAACAACCAAGAATGAAACCCACAATGTCAAAACAAACTAACTTATTTCCCTATTACCTAATGTATATGTCTTCTCAATTGAAAGGGTTTCATTTACAAAAAATACAGCTCCATTATGGTCAAAAATGTAGCAGAACATAAACAGTAAAACTTTTATCATGTACAACTGGGAGTTCACATTTAAAATTTCTAAACATTTAGCTGATTTAGCTGTTATCATGAGGAAAAAAAACTCAGAATATGAAAAAATATAGGAAGTAGCCTTTCCATATATAAATACCTAAGCATCATGTTACTAAATGTTACAGAAAATGTAACAGACTCACTCTTCCACAAGTAATGGTGAAAGAAACGGAATGTTCATAAGCACATTAACATTTATCTGAAATAAATATCTTGACTTCTGAGAGTTTTCCATGGCTTTCATCACTTGAACCCACTAGATATTTTCCAACAGACATATTCCCAGGGCTTCTAAATTGTTAGGTCTACAGATCCCTAGCCTCAGAGGTCAATAAAAGAAGAGTTGATGATTACCTAGAGGTTTCTTTCTTTGATATCTCTTTTTCACCCTTCTACTAATGTGCTATCATTAATATAATCCCCTAAAGCTGCACACCAAAAAAAATGGTAAAAATATAAGAGCCTTTTCTGAGAGGTCATTGAGAATGCAGTAGTTTGAGATAGAAAGCTCAAGATAAAGAATTTCCCTGTGCTATAGGATAGGAGAACCTTTTTGATAGACAAGAATAAAAGCAGGAGAGAAAGTTAAGGTCATTTACATATGTCAAAAGTAGCAAATGGAAACCTGTACTAATCCAACATTCACCACCAGGGAACTCAGAATGTAACACATTCTACAGTCCTTTTCGCCACAGACAGTAAAACTGAATAAAATTGAACAATATTTTCAATTTGTGACTCTGTGAATTTCATCTTTGCATATCATCTTCCATATTTTCCTTGGCGATTTTCTCTGTCCTTTGCCCTCCATAACAGACCTTGGTTTGCTACTTAAAACAATATTTGGGGCTTTATTTGCCATTCTTTTGACTGAGACATGTTGACTTTATTAAAGTAAGTTGGATCTGCATTCTTTCTTTACTATTATTACAGGTAGACTTGACAGACACAAGACTTTTATTTTAAAATGCTCTGCTATAGAGCCAGCCTTGTTAAATAAGTTCCATTTTACCTGGTGGGCAGTTGCATTCTGAAGGTGCTTCTCTTGCGATTCTTATTTTAGCCATATGTTCATAGGATTTCTGCAGGGGAAAAAAAGAGATATTAAGAGTCATCAGTAGCATCATAGAGAAATGGGTTCTTTGGAGATTCTCTGGCCATATGCTTGGTTCACCAGCATTTGAGAGCCTGCATACTAAAGTTTACATATGTACTTGGACTTTAGTCAAAAGGTAACAGTACCCAAGCCCTAAAAAAAGAAAATGATCATTGACATGATATCAAGACTGCTGGACTTGTATAACATCTTTTTCCATTGTTCAACTACCACCACCTTCTCCCTCAGCTCAAACATATGCAGACAATGCAAGAACCTGGCACTAACATGTTGCAGTTCTAGGTAAGTTATGTGTTTTAAAACAGACCATATTTTACACATGAAGGTCAACTGCCTATCATATTGTGCTGCAACTGCTGCCAAATAGGCTCTGTCGGAAGAGCAAGTTCCAGAAAAATCTCCTAATTCTCATCTAAAGCAGCCCCTAATTTTGATATATGATATAGGTTATTTTGAACTCTCAAGTCAAATGGCACTTTTACAAAATAAAATCAGCTACTATATTTTATTTTTAAACATTTGAGAACATTCAATGTATGAAATGACTGGTTTCAAATCACACAGACGGTTAATTTACTTTCAAGAGTGATTACCATATGTTAACCCTATGGTCCTAACCTTCTTAGAACATATGAAGAGCATAATGTTATCTCTGCAAGAAATATTCTCCACAAAATTGGGAAAGATTCAGATTACTCTGGAAAACTAAAAGAAGATTAAATGTCACCCTTCCCTCTTTTAGAGCTCCATATATGTTTAACGTGCAAGCATTCAGAAGAGTAAGGGAAGATGATAGACACAGAGAAGATCAAATCAAAGGATGTGCACATACAAATATATTCTACACTGAGATGGTCGCCTAGCATATGCACACACAGTCACACCAAGTATGCGGACAGTGAGGGTAGAGGTTGATCATATACACAGAATCACGCGTGTGCAAGGTGTTATGCACGTGCAAAATACCCCAGCCTTTCACACCTGAGCCAGAAGTCGCTCCACTTTCTCTTGCACCATTGCGTTCAGCTGATCCACGCAATCAGGAAGCAGACCGATGGAAGGATCCCCTTTGGCGGATTCGAGAGCGGTGATCCTCGCCCGGAGGTCGTTGGTTTTCACCCCCAGGTACAGACAAAACAACAAGGCCACCACTGATAGGAGGGCCGCCAGGACCGCGCACGAGGGTACGATCCTGGCACAACGCTGCCCAGCAGGGCTTGGGTCCTCCGATCCTGGCTCCCGGGCCCCTCCTTTCGCTGCAGGCTTCTTCAGCAGCATCTTGGCGGGGTCGGCTGCCTCCCACCCTGTACCACTTCCAATAATCTCAAAAGGAAAGAAAAAGGACGTTTCCTTCAAAGTTCAGTCAGCGTGGCTGTACAACTAGTTGGTATAGTGGGAGCAGGGGCGCGAGGAGGTGGACCCCCACTCTCCTCAGCGCCGAGACCAGCAGTCGCGGACCGTTGGTCTTTCGCCTTCTTCCTTCCCAGCTGGGAGAGAAGAGCACCCTCAGTCTAGGGACTGGTGGCAACGAGGTGAAAACCGGAATGAAACCCACCCGGATGGCCCTGCTGGCCCCTAAAGGACAGACACCTATTCCGAGCTCAGGGGACAGTGGGCGAGGGCTGCGCAGCGTCTGCCGCTCCCCTCGCCCTGCAACCGGGACCTGTTGCGTTTCTGTTAGTTCCCCTGATTTCTACCTAGTCCGTGTTTCTCCGCATGCCAACTGTTTCCCACCTGGACTCAGTTCCAGGCAAAAAGGCTGAGAGCAGTGGTGGGAGACCCGCGTCAGGAGCGCAGGGCAAAAAGGGTAGCGGAGGGGCAAAGAACGGAGGAAACGAGACAGCCCAGGAGGAGCAAAAGCGAACGGCAAAGCCCAAGTCGCAGCAGCCCCAAGGATCTCCGCAGCCTTGCTGGTGCGAGCCTTAAATACACTTCGAGATGCTCGTGTGTGCGTGTGTGAGAGTGCGCGCGCGCGCCCAGAGCCCACGTCCCGCCCCCGCCCCCGCCCTCTCTTGGTGTGGGCTGGGTCTGTACCCCGGCAGCACGCCCCCTTTGGTGTCCAGCTTAAGCCCGCCTCATTATCCTAATACATTCACCTTCGCTTACCGGTCCGGGCCCTAGGCCCCCAGGGGGCGGGGGAGCTGAGCGGGAGTTCATTAGCATAAGATATGCAAATCATGGAGCAGCCACAGTGATTGGAGAAGAGCTTGATGACCCCTCCCTCTCCTCCGAGTAACTTCAGCGTCCCGAGGGCCACTTCGCCCGCCCAGGCCGGGGGCAGAACTAGGGTCTGCCGGTGGGCCAGGCTGGGACAGCAGTTTAGGCTGCCTCTACCCAGTGCTCCATGTTTATCATGGTTAAATCTAGAGAAATGGCCTCCAGGCGGGAAGAAATGGAGCAGAAAGCTCCAGCTCTCCAGATCTTCACTCAAAAGCAGCAGTGGAAGCTCTTGGGGGCTCACTCTGGGCAGCCTTTCTCCCTCTTCCCACATTTTTCCCACATGCCCAGAGGCAAAGTGTCTGGCTGACGCCCGAGGTACATTTCCCCACTTCCCTTCTCTTCCCATGGCCCTGCAGATTCTCCACCTAAGGAAGTTTTTTTTTTCCCCTCCCCCAGTTTCCTTCTGTCTTGACGGGCCGAATCGCCTCTCTGCTCTGTGTTCCTAGTCTGTGCTAGGGTGCTAATGCATTTTCCTGATTCCCTGGTTTGTGGGATTGAAAAAGGCAGTGTTGAGGTGCACGTTTCTCAGTATTTAGGAAAGGACTGAAGAATGAGGTCAATTTTTCCTCTTACCTGACTCATGCTGCTCCCTCTGGATCAAATTGCAAGTTCTTTAATGGGATTTTTGAAAGTAGGTAACAAATAGCATTCTGCATCTAATTGACTTTGAAAAAAGTAAATCCCACCTCTTACCCCAAAGAGTTTCTTATCACCTCCTCCCTACAAAAAAAAAAAAATACCAAAAATTTTTCCTATTCTTAATCAAGCTATGTAAACAATCAAAACAATACTGCGCTAGGCTGATCTTTCAAATACATAAACTAATATTACTAGGTAACAAGGGGAACAAGGATGTTTCAGAAACATCTGTTGATGGAAAGTATAGGAATGAAAAAAGATTAGGGGATGAAACAGACACAACATTGGAGGAAACAGTGAATATTGCTGTAAAATCAAAAGCATGATGCCTTACATTTGTTTTACATAGTAGTTCTCTAAGGGTGGTCCCAAGACCAGCAATATCAGCATCAGAGTCTCTATGCAAAATTCAAATTCAGTAGAATCTAAAACTGCTATTACTAAACCAGAAACACAGCAATCTGTGTCTTTGCCAAGTCTTCCTAATGATTTTGATGCACATTCATGTACCAGTGGTGTATAACACTTTAAAAAATATTTTCAAATACATTTTTCTACTTGAACCTTGTAACCCTGTGATGCAAATAAGAAATTAATGGTCGCATTTTATATATAAGGGAACAATTTTCAAGTCACATTTAATTGTGATTAAACATGTTTCCAATAATAGCACCCAAGGAATTGGTGCAAATTTTTGTAATATGTCAACTCTTTCTGAATTATGAATTACCTCTCTAGCCATTCCTTAGTCTCCTTTGCAGGTTACCTGTCCTCTACCTGTCCTCTAAATGTTGGTGCTCCTCAGTTCTCTGTCTTATGCCATCTTCTCTTTTCCAGTAGTGTTCTCAATTACCATCCTTACACTGATGAGTCATAAACCTGAACTGCAAGCCCAAATCTCTCCTGAGCCTAAGACCCATATGGCCAATCAGATGTCAGCCACTTCCACCTGGATGGCCCATAAGCGATTCCAACTTAAGCTATATCTTACCTACAAACACTGCTCTTCCTCTTTTGTTTCCCACCACAGTAAATGGAGCTTACCCACATCCAGTGTCCCCAAGCCAAAACACCCAGTAATAACCCTGGACTTCTTCCTAGCCCTCCTCATCTCCCCAAAGTTCTTGGATATGTCCTGTTGTCCTTAGTGTGGAACTGTATATATCCTGCAAGTTACCACATGATGTCTGTCATCTCTTCTTCCTCATTGTTCATCTTTTTCCTCACCCTCTCCATGCCAGTTTCTCTAATCAAAGTACGGAGACAAAGAGAATAAAGAACTTTTGGGGTGAGGCAAGATATCTCTCTCTTAAAATTTCTGTGGAAAGACCTTTTGCTGTGCTGGCTGATGCTGACAGTAAGTCACACATTTAGTTTGATGATGCAATGTTTTTATATTATTCTTTGAGGAAATTGGCATGAGCAGGCACATTGACAACTCTTACAAGCTCTCAGAGCTGTAAGATCTTTGTGGAGAGATAGAATTGGAATTTTGTGGATTCAACATCTTCAGCCAGAAGACTAATTTTGATTTATATGATTAGTAAGCACAATAGCCTAGAGATTTCAAAACCCAGTGGATTCTCTGCATCAAGTACAGAGAATGCATGAATCAGGAAGGCTCTGGGGATTTGAACTGATGCTGATCTACAGATTCATTAGACTGCAGTTGTTCATCCTTATAAAGAGAATTCAAAAAAAGTAAAAATTGCACTAAAAATGGTACAGTCCAGCTGAATTCAATTTACCTAAGACCAGTATCAATAGTAGTAAAAGGCAAGCAGCTGGTTGTAGAACAGTTATGTGATTGGAAGAATGGACCCCCAAAGATGTTCACAGTCAAATCCCCAGAATCTATAAGGAGGGGGTGGACCTTACTTGACAGATGTGATAAAGGAAAGGGTTTTGGGATGAGGAGATTTTCTTCAATTATGTAGGTGGGTCCAATATAACCACAGGGCCCTCGTTAGAGGCTCATAGTCTCAAAGAGCTGTAATGGCATCTCTCTGAGGTCAGAATGATTTGAATACTGGCTTTGAAAATGGAAGCCAATGAATATGGGTGGAGTAGAAGCTGACAAAGTCAAAGGACAAGTTCTCCCTTAGAGCCTCCAGAAGGAATACAGCCTTACCAACTCTTTGATTTTAGAACTTCCGTCCATCAGAACTGTTGTTTAAGTCACTGAGTTTTTGGCAATTTCCTATAACAGCAATGGGAAACTAATAAAATCACAGTCACGAGAAATCGGTTTTCATCTGCCACAGCATCCTGAGCTGTATTTTAACCACCATAATGCCCTATAACTCCAGCAGGCCCTGTCATAACAATCCCTGTCTCTCACATGTTTTCGCATTCGTATTTTACTGACATACCCCGTGGGGAAGAATTGGAAAGATATGCCTTCTCCCATGTCATGTAAAATTAGGATGCCCTCTACTGAGGCATATTAAACTGAATAAAATATGTTCTATTTCTTTGATGTCTCCCATTGGTGCAACTCAAAAACAATAAAGAGTCAAACTGTGCAGCCCCCCTCCTCTCTCCTCCCCGCTCATGCTGGCCCAGCCAGGATCCCGACCGGGGACTGCAGGCACTACAGTGACCAATTTCCAGGACCAGGAAAAGGGAGATAAGCAAAGACTTCTGACAGAGAGACATGGCAAGAAGTTGAAGTGAGAAAGGAGGTGACTGTGAGAAAAACAAGACAAAGAAATGAAGGTCAGAGAAGAGCTTTTTAAGTAGGTAGAAGTGATCATTTTTTTAAATGGCACAGTTCACACCTCTATCTCTCTAAGAGGTTGATCCATAGAAGATATATAGCATAGAGGTAAACTAACACATCCTTAACATTTTGATGTCATATGTGTATTTAAAAAGACTTTCTGACCCCAATAAGTAACTGGGATAATCATATTATACTGTTTTTAGACATTAAGTACATGACAGAAAAAATATTTCAGTTTGGTTAGAAAATATCATTTAGCACCATCAATTTTTGAGGCTAATTTGTTTCCTTAAAAGATACTTTTAACCAATATTCACCACCAAAGTTATCAAACAGAAGCAAATGTCTGAGGGGATTTGTATCTATCTTTGTACACACAACCAGCTTCTGTGTCCACTAAGTACCTTAATAAAGGAAATAATGGCCCTGGCCTGGTAGCTCCTTTAGTTGGAGCATTGTCCCCTGCACCAAAGGGTTGAGGGGTCAATTCCCAGTCAGGACACATGCCTAGATTTCGGGTTTGATCCCAGTCCAGCCCCGTACACAAAGCATTCCTCTCTTTCTCTCTCTCTCTCTCTATCTATATCTCTCTCTTCTCAATCTCTCTCTCTCTCTTCCTCTTTCTCTAAAACCAACAAACATACACTTTGGGGAGGATTTAAAAATAAGAATATAAAATAAAACACAAATTTTTTAAAGGAAAATAATAGAATGAATTCTGTGCTGTATTGAGCATGCTATTTCATAAGCTTCAGATGAAAATATGCTCTCAGAGAAACAGCTTTTAAGAAGATAAAGCTTCCCAAATAGAATGAAGTCAGCAGTGAAGTGGACTTAAAAGATGCAGTTCTCCCACAGGCAGGCAAGTTTCAATAAATCACAAAAATATATAAATATCTTTAAAAGTAGGAGAGAAGGATTTGGCTCTTAGTGACAGGCTGAAAATTCTCTTTCAGACACATCAAGGACGTGATCCCATTTACACAAGCCTAGTTAAGCAAGAGGCTTAAAGCTCTATGAATCCAATAATCTGGATAATACAAGTTTTCCAAATCCCATTCTTCTCTGCAGAGTCAGTTTTATGTTTGTTGGTTGTTTTGTTTCTGTTTTGTTTTCTTTTACTTGGAGGGAAGAGGTGAATTTTTCTCAAATCTTAAATAACAAGATAATAACCCCACTTAGATTTTTCCCCAAATTTGCCAATTATATTGCTAAGCCTAACAAGTGACACTTTTCATGAACTTTACTGAATTAACCTTTTGTTGCAGTGCTATGAAGACAGAACATGTCTGCAGCATTGATTCGGATCATGGTTACAAGTACAGACTCCAAAGCCAGACGGCCTAGATTAATAATCCAGTTCTGCCATCTAATAGCTGTGTGACTTTGTGTGAGTTAACTTCTCTGTGCCTCAGGTTTTTTTTAATCTATAAAACAAATACTTACCCATAAAGTCTTTTGTGGTGAATAAATGAAATGATAGATATAAAGCATTACAATGCCCGGTAGATATTAAGTGTAATGTAAATTGTAGCTTTTACATGTGCTTTTATTACTGTCAGTTTAAAACTGTCAATTTACTGATCCATGGATGCGGAAGGGCAAGAAAATGTGTATTCTTATACTATGGGGCACCTGTACATACTAACCATGATTTTAGTTCTATCCCAGTTTAAAAGAACAGAATAGCGCCACGGCCACCTTTCAGCTATTAGATGATTTGAAGAACTCCCTACTCCAGGCAATCATTGATGTGTTTTATGTCATTTTAGTTTAGTTTTGCCTGTTCTAGAACTTCATATAAATAGAAGTATAGCGCATGTATTCTTATGCATCTGACTTCCCTTGCTCAACACAGTATTTTTGAGACATTCATATTGTTGTATAGAACACTATTTTTTATTGCAGAATAATATTCCATTGGATCTCACAACTTCTTCATGTATTCACTTATGGGTGGACATTTGAATTGTTTCCACTTTTTTGGTATGCAAATAAAACTTCTATGAATATTTATATACAAGGTTTTTATTTTGCATATTTAAAAAACCATAAAAATATTTCTTTTCATTTAGAGATAGCTAAGATTTTTTTATAAAGAAAAACAAAAAGAAGACTTGATTCTATCAGATACCAAAATATATTAAAAAGGTGTAGTAATCAACACAGTTTGGGATTGCTGCAGGGACAGAAATTATATCAAAGAAATAGAATAAAGAGACTAGAAACAAACTCACACATAGGCATTAAAATGGAAAAGAAATGACACTGAAGAGCAGTGAGAAAAAGATAAACTTTCAATCAATTATTCTGGGACAATTGTACATTTGCACAGAAAAAAATGGAAATTGAATCCTTTCTTCATAGAATAAACAAAAATTAAAGGGAGATGATTTATAAACATAAATATAAAAGATAATAATGTAAAGCATTAAGAAGGTAATGTAGGAGAATATCTTCATGACCTTAGACTAAGGCAGGGTATTTAAAATAAGACATGTAAAGCACTAGCCATAGAGGAAATAATTTAGTAACTGGAATGCATTAAATTAAGAACTTCCACTTATTAAAAAAGAACAAACATCTTAAAATGAATGAAAAGATAAGCCACAGAATGGAAAAAGATATTTGAAGTCTATAGGACTGAAAAAAACATATCTAGAATATATAAGAATGCCCTCAAATCAATGAGAAAAATCTACAACCCAATAGAAAAGTGAACAAATGCTTGAATAAGTCTTTTGACAAAAGGAAAACTAAACATAGTCAATAAATGCTTTTAAATGGTATTCAACCCATAAATGATAAGGAAAATGTGCATTGAAACCACCATATCATACCACTCACTATCCACCTACAAGAGTTGCAAAATGAAAGAGACAGACAATAACAAATGTATTAAATGTGGAGCAACATTGCAATACATATTTTAATACATATATTATACAGAATGTATGTATATTATATATACATAATATATACATATACATAATACATATACATAATACATATTGCAATGTCGCCAATACATAGTGGCAGCCATTGCAACACTATTGCCTGTGCCAGCATGGAGAGTAGAAAACTGAACTTAGTGAACTGTGTGACTTAGCCAAGAAGATTCCTTTCAAAACATTGACTGATGGTGCCAACAGGTTCTTTTCTTATTGTGTAATAAAGTGTAAAAGGAGATGGATAAGCTAAAGGAATGACTTTTAAACCAAAGAGGCCAGGAATTGTTGGGATTGAAAATTCCCATCCTCTCCAGATGACAATTGCTATATTAAGAAATGCCTTTGGGACAAGATCAAATCCAGATCAAATTCAGAAAAACAGAAAGGCTGAAAGTTTGACCCTAAAATATCTGAAGTGATACTTCACACAACCCTTTAATAAGACAATAGAGCATATAAGAAACTTAAGGATACTGTCCCTCATCAGTCTTGGCAGAAAAACTAAGTGAAGGATGGCTTATCTCATTGGAATGAACCCCAGTAATATTTATGAGACTAAATGGGGTTTCTGGACCCAGTGTCCACGAAGGCAGGGGAGAAAGTCCACCATACCAACAAACAATTCTCAGACACCAGTAGGGTGTCCAAGAATTCAACTCAGTCTCACGGTACCTGGAGATAACACCAGATCCTACAGGTTAAGGGTTCAGTCCCATAAGACTGCCCCCACGCCACCACACACACACATTTCAAACACTCGCCACAAGTCGAGGCATTTACTTGTGCCTCTGACCAACTGGCTGTAGATTAAAAGTTCTAACAACCCTTCTCCCACTCAGAAGGCTTAAGTGGGGCAAGTGGATTCATTATATCCACATACTTGGCAATTTGGAGCTGGTTATCGACAGGAAGCTTCAGTTCCTCTCCCAAAGCCTCCAAATTCTCATCATATAACAGCATCAGCTTTAAGTCAAGGACCTCATCAGCTAAGTCAGATCCAGGTGTGAATGAGGCTTTTCAGATGTGACTCCTTGATTAGGAGCCTCAAGTTCTTCTTCAAAAATAGTTACTCTGTATATAACGACCAGTACACTAAAGGGTCAAGTTAACTGCCCCGCATCCACCCAACATACAAGAGTGGGACAGGCATAGGATAACTGCGGCAGTCACTCCTCTTGAAATAAAAGTAGGGGGAGGGGAAATATCATCAGAAGTCACTAGTCCATAAAGCTTCTGAAATTTAGCTAGAAAAAATTTGGAATTCCTTTGATTAGAACTAAGGATGATTTCTTCCTGAGAATGATTCTTTGTGACCCTTGGCTCTATCTTCTGGCCCTTTGGTTCTGTGCTCTTAAGTTATTTTTTCTTTGTCATGAAAGATATCCTGCATGTGTGCAGCTCCTGAGTTCCACACGTAAATGAAATCATATGGTACTTGTCTTCCTCTGACTTATTTAACTCAACACAATACCCTTTAGGTCCATCCATGCTGTCACAAAAGGTAAGATTTCATTTTTTTTAAGTAATATTCCATTGTGTATGTACCACATCTTTTTTATCCACTCATCTATTGATGGGCTTGAATTGCTTTTATGTCTTGACTATTGTAAATAATTCTGCAATGAACATGGGGTGCATATATTCTTTTGAATTAGTGTTTTAGGTTTCCTTGGATGTATACCTAAAAGTGGAATCACTGGGTCATAAGGGAGTTCCATTTTTAATTTTTTGAGGAATCCTCCATACTGTTTTCCACAGTGGTTGCACCAGTCTGCATTCCCAACAGTGCACTAGGGTTCCTTTTTCTCCACATCCTTGTAAACACTTGTTTGTTGATTTATTGATGATAACCGTTTGGACAGGTGTGAGGTGATGACTCATGGTGTTTTTGGTTTTTATTTTTCTGACATGACTAGTGATGTGGAGCAATTCTTTATATGTCTATTTGGCCATTTACATGTCCTCTTTGGAGAAGTACCTAATCAGGTCTTCTGCTCACTTTTTAATTAGATTGTTTGTTTTTCTGGTGTTGAATTGTCTGAGTTCTTTATAAGTTTTGAATATTAACCTCTTATGGAATATGTCATTGACAAATACCTCCTTCCATTTAATAGCTTGTCTGTTTGTTTGTTGATGGTTTCCTGTGCTGTGCAAAAACTTTTTTGATCTAGATCCATTTGTTTATTTTTCTTGGTCTCCCTTGCCTGAGGAGATATGTCAGAAAAAAATATTGTTAAGAAAAATGCCTAAGATTTTACTGCCTATGCTTTTTTCTAGGAGTTTTATGGCTTCAGGTATTACATTTATGTCCTTAATCCGTTTTGAGTTTGTTCTTGTATATGGTGTAACAAGGTGGTCCAGTTTAATTTTTTTGTACATATCTGTCCATTTTCCTAACACCATTTATTGAACAGGCTTTCTTTGTCATAGATCAACTTACCATGTAGAATGTGAGTTTATTTCTGGGCTCTCTATTCAGTTCCATTAACGCATGTGTCTGTTTTTATGCCAGTGCCAGGCTGTTTTGATTACTATTAGCCTTATAGTATAGTGTGATATCAGGTAAAGTGTTACCTCCCACTTCGTCCTTTTTCAAAGTTGCTGTCACTATTCAGGGTCTTTTGTGGTTCCATGTAAATTTTTGGATTATTGTTCTAGTTCTGTGAAATATACTATTGGTATTTTGATAAAATTCTGGCACTGCTCAAACCTGCCCAAACCTCTTCAAGAGCTCCTCAGCAAGGGCTGCACCCCTGGTGTCCATCAGAAACCTGCCCACTGGGAGCTTTCCCTGCAGTGTGGGGCCTCTGGGAGTCAGCAGGGAGGGGCTGTTGCCACTCTCTAGACTGATGTTGTATAGCGGGGGATGCTCCACACATGAAAGATGGCATCAGTGGGGGTGTGGGAGAGGGACCCAGCACAGGGATGTTTGCTGCTGTGACTCCAGCCTTCTCCCCACAGCCATACCATCGATTTCTCCCTTTATGACTCCAGTCCACTCCACTCCCAGCTGCCAGCCCTGGGCTAGAGCCCAGGGTGAGTGCTGTGACTGAGATTCTGTGCACTGGCCCTTCAAGAGAGCCATCCCCCTTCTCACCTGGGTGGGTGCAATTCCCACTGATTTTCACCTCCAGATATCGTGTGGACTCCTCTTCCCAGATCTAATGCTCTGGGCTAGGGAGCCTGGCTTGGGGCTAAGGCCCCTTGTTCTTAGGGAGGGCCATGGGTGGGGGAGAGCTACAGAACCTCCAAGGCTTCCATATCACTCCTTCCTACTGGTCTCGAAGGGAGATCCTCTGTAAATCCTTACTTGTAAGACATTCAGCTAGCCTTTAGATGGTTTTTCAGGTTGATTGTTCTGTACTTTAGCCACTATTCTGGTATGGCCCTGGGATGAGGTGAGTATAACTTCCACCTACTCTGCTGCTGTCTTGAACCCCCTCATATCTGTCACCAATATGATTTTCTTTTTTTTTTTTTTTAAGATTTTGTTTGTTTTATTTTTAGACAGAGGGAAAGGGAGAGAGAGAGGGAGAGAAACATCAACGTATGGTTGCCTCTTGCGCGCCCCCTACTGGAGACCTAGCCAGCAACCCAGACATGTGCTCTGATTGGAAATTAAACTGGCAACCCTTCTGTTTGCAGGCCAGCATTCAATCCACTGAGCCAACCAGCCAGGGCACCAATATAATTTTCTTTAAAACTGTGTAGGTCTCTAAGATTTATAACATATTTGGTTTTCATCCACAGTTCCTGGCTCAGTTTCCCATACCCTTGGAATTTCCTAAATGGTTAATGTCTTTTGTTGTGTTAATGAGGTGACTTTTGAACCCCACCCAAGGGTGGGTGGGGGCTGGTGACCTGGAAAATTAGTCATGGGATTAGAGGGTTGGAACTTTCAGTTCTTCACCCAGCCTCTACGGTGGGAAGAAGAGCTGGAGGTTGAATCAGTCACGAATGACCAATGAGTGAATCGATCATGCCTACGTCATGAAGCCTCCATAAAAACCCAAGAAGGTGGGGTTCAGAGGCTTCTAGTTTGGTGAACACATGGAGATGAAGGGAAAGTGGTGAGCCGAGAAAGGGCATGGAAACTTCAAGATCATTTCCACATACCTTACCTTAGGTATCTCTTCCACCTAGCTGTTCCTAGTTACATCCTTTTATAATAACAAACACATGATGTAGTACATAATATGTTGCTCTGAATTCTGTGAGCTTCTATGAGTCATTCTAGCTGCCAACTGAAAATACAATATCGACTAGGTGTTTAGTCACCAAAAAGGATTTGTTAGGGAAAAGGAAAATGTCTGCCGATAGGACCAGCCCTGTGCACGTTGTGGCCTGTGTGCCGAGACAGAGGGGGGCTCGTAGAAGGGAAAAGGAGGAAAAAGGAAGGAGAAGCAAGAGCCATAGTGCATTACTGTAAGCATAGAGTTCTTCCTGTAAGGTTCTCAAGTTCAGGGTTCTTGTGATTATGTAGAGTTAAAGAGCTTTCATAAATTGTAGCTTCTCCCATAGACTCTTCCAACTGATTATGTTTGCTTAAAGTAGCAGTTAGTTTTTATCATAGCAAATTAATCAAACCTTATCAGAGGGGGTTGTGGGAATTTCTGATTGATAGCCAGTTGGTCAGAAGTACAGGTAACAACCTGGAATTGGGATTGGTGCTCTGAGGAAAAGAATTGTAGAAAATGGGAGAAGGCTAAGACCCTGCAGGAGGTGTGTACTCAGTGTGCTTGAGGAAAACCAAGGAGGCCCATGTAGCAGGATGGAGAAGTAGGGATGATGTTAGAGGTGTGGACAAAAAATGGGCCATGTACTAAACCTGACAAGCTCAGGGAGGCCTGCATCACGGGACTTACAAACTCAGCAACCAAAAGTAACCACATAGGAATGAAATAAACTGATGAACAAAATAGAAACAGAGACATGGAGACATGGAAGAGACTGCCAGCTGTCAGAGAGAAGGGGGTGGGGCAGGGGGCAGCTGGTGAAAGAAGGTGAAGGGCTTAGCCAAAGAACATATATGTATAACCCACAGACACAGACAACAGTGTGGTGATGGCAGAGGGAAGGGATGTGGGGTCCGGGTGGAGCAGGTGAGCAAAAGGGGGAAATAGGGATGTTTGCAATAGTGTCAACAATAAAAATAAAGAAAAAAAAAAACAACCAAATAGGATAGTCTGAACATAAAAATTCCTAACGAGAAGAGGGTCATGGCAGGCAGTTAAGTCCTAGGTAGCTTTCTTGACAAAGATCAGTCTATGCCTTCAGTGAGACTGTCTATTGTCTTTTGTTGCATCTGAGATAACATTCCTCTGAAATGTCAGAGTCATCCCGTTCAGTCTCCTCCGGGTGCACCCACACACCGGGGCAGAGACCACAGAACCCCTCGCTGTTATCTAGTTCCCTGAGTTCCATCTCTATGTGCTGTAAATGCTAGTTATTAACTACCCTTACCCACCAGTGTAAAAGCTGTGTGTCTCTATTTTGCCTTTTTATCATCCCAGAGCTTTGCCACCGTCATTTGAGTCCCTTGGTTCTACCACATGTTTCCCTGGGGCCTCTACCTCTCCACTTCGTCTCTTCCTGTGGTCTTTTCACATGGTCTCTCCAGCAGGACAGCTGGACTTCTTAAAAGAAGTGACAAGTAGCGCTGTAAAGCTCCCCAGCTAATTCTAATTAAGCACTAATTCTAATTGAGGACGTTGGAGGCAAATGGCTGAGGTAAGCTGTACATGATCATTAGATTAAATTAAAAAATGAGACCCCAGGGTGTTAATCATCTTCATGGACACTGAAATCATGAAAACAAATTTTCGAAGGAAGTAACAATAGAAAGTGGTGAGCCCAGGGATAAAGCATCCAAGGAAAGAGGATGAGTAACGCCAGGTTTCTCATTTGGGGAAGAGGGATAGTACCACTTGCAGAAAGAGAAAAGATGGCAGAAAAACTTGTTTGTAGGGGAAAAGCTATATTTTTAGAAAAAATATTATGAAGATGAAATATGACTTAGACAACTGGATATCTCTATGCAAAAGAACAAAACTGGATTCTACTTCACACCATAGTACAAAAATTAACCTAAAATAATTAAAGACCGAAATCTATAAAATCCTTGAAGGAAACAGGGATCAATCTTTATGATCTTGGTTTGGGCTGCAACATAATAGCACAGCAACAAAAGAAAAATAGGTAATTAGGTTTCATCAAATTGAAACCTTTGTGTTTCAAAAATCAAGAGTATGAAAAGACAATTTACAAACTAGGAAAAGTATTTGCAAATGGCATATCTGATAAAGGGCTTGCACTTACAAAATACAAAAAGCTCTTACACCCCAATAATAAAAAGACAAATAATACAATTAAAAAAACAGGCAAAGGCAGTGTGGTGATTGTGGGGGAGGGGGAAGTATAAGGGGGCTGAATGGTAATGGAAAAATACAATAAAAAAGATTTTTTTTTAAAAAATAGGCAAACGTCCCTGCCTGATGTGGCTCTGTGGATTGAGCTCTGGCCTGCAAACCAAAAAGGTCACCAGATTGATTCCTGGTCAGGGCGTATGCCTGGGTTGCCAGCCAGGTCCCCATTTGGAGGCATGCAAGAGGTGACTGATCAATGTTTCTCTCTCACATAGATGTTTCTCTCCCTTTCTCCCTCCCCTGCCCTCTCCCCAAATATAAAAAATAAAATCTAAAAAAAAAAAAAAATAGGCAAAGGATCTGAATAGACATTTTCCAAAGAAGATACACAAATGTCCAAAAAGTACATGGAAAGATGCACATGATTAGCCATCAACGAAATGTGAATCAAAACTGCAACAAGGTGCCACTTCATGCTCACTAGGATGGCTATAACAAAAAAGACAGATAATATATGTTATCAAGAATTTGGAGAAACTGGAACTTTGACACAATGATGATGGGAATGCAAAATATTACAGCCACTTTGAAAGAGTATGAAAGTTCTTTAAAAAATTAAATACAAAATTACCATATGAACCAGCAATTTTACTCCTAGGTGTATTACGAAAAGAATTGAAAACCTAGGTCCACACAAAAACTTGTACACATGTGTTTACAGCGGCATTGTTCATAATAGTCAATGAGTAGAAACAACCCAGATGCTGATGGATGAGTAAATAGAATATGGTACATCCGTACAATGAAATATTACTCAGCCATAAAAGAAATAAAGACTTGATACATGCTACTATGTGTACGAACTTTGAAATCATTATGCTAAGTAAAAGACACCAGTTACCAAAGGCCACATAATGTATGACTCCATTTACATGAAATGTACAGGACAGGCAAATCTCACACCAAATCTACCAAAAAAGGTTAGTGATTGTCTAGACTTAGGAGTAAAGGAGGGCAGGGTGGTTGATTGCAAAAGAGTACAAAGTTTCTTTTGAGGGTAATAAGTGTTTTAAATTGTGGTGATGGTTGTTCAATGCTGTGAATATACTAAAAACCATTGAATAGTAACACTTTACATAGGTAAACTTTATGGTACATGAATTATATCTCAACAAAGCTGTTAAAAGATATACTATGTTGTTTAAAATTCAAAGGTACCATAATCAAAGTATCCAAAACTGGGTTATATTTTCGCAGTTCCTCAAAAAGCTAAACATAAAATTAGTGTATAACACAGCAATTTCACTCTTAGGTATATACCCAAGAAAATGAAAACACATCCACCAGACACTTGTATATGAATGTTTATTGCATATTCATAAGGAGCCAAGGAGAAACAATCCAAATGCTTGCCAACCGGTGAATGAAAAAAATGGGACCTATACACACAATGGAATATTATTCCACCATAAAAAGGAACAAATTACTGATAAATGCTACAACTTGGATGAAGCTTCAAAGCATTATATTAAGTGAAACAAGACAGGCACAAGGTCACATATTACATGGCTCCTTTTATATGATAAATCCAGAACAGGCAAATCCAGACACTGAAAGCAGATTAGTAGTTAGTTACCAGGAGATGCAGGGAGGGGAAATGTGAGTGATTACTTAACGAGTAAACAGGTCTTTTTCCTGGGTGATGAAAAAGTTTTAAAATTAGAGAGAGCTGTGGTTGCACAGCATTGTCAATGCATTGAATGACACTGAACTGTACACTTGAAAATGGTTTTTATGTTTTGAAATTTTACCTCAACTTAAAAAACTTGGATATGAAAGCTCTTTTCATTAAACAAGTGTTCAACAGAATGAGAACATTAAAAAAAAATCAAGATTTGGCATCTCATTCATATAACATGTCTATCACAGATACATATCAAAACTGAAGTACAAGAGAATAGTTTGCAGTTTTTAGGAGAAAAAAAAATTTAAGAAATTTTATTCAATCCCCCCACATGATGTATTTGGCATGTTGTTCCAGCATTCCTAAATAATTATTATTAAAGACAAAAAGGCTTGTTTGTAAAAAGCATGTATTTTTTCCGAAGCATGTTAGTTAACATCACAAGGAATATTTGAGGTCTCACTTTCTGAGATGTCATTTACTATAATTTAACTCATCACTAACATGGTGCAGGTGTTCTTACCACTGATACGTCTGCATCTAAGGTGTGATCCCGCAGAGAGAGGTTCCGAGAGAGTATTAAACAGAAGTTTCCGCCAGTGGGTACAGTGCGGCATCGGGAGGGGTCTGGCTGTGGGGTCTGGCAGTGGGCCATGAGCAAAGATCCAAGCAAGCCATGTATTTTCACCACCTCATTTAAGTTTTCCAGGCCACCCATTATATAGGCACCTAGTACACATCTCACACCTGAATAAAAACTTTCTCTGATTTGGGAATCCAAGTCTTACAACAAGGCTGATGTTAAAAGCGCAATTCAGTCAACATGAGTTGGCTACTCTGATGTTATCCCAACAGTAAGTCCAGTCCAGGGAATCTTGTGCCTCAGCTTCCCCAGGTTCCTAGAATGACTGTTTCATTTTAGTAACCCATAATCAAGCACCACGTGGGATCCTGTGGGCACCCAACCCCTCCACACGCAGACACAACTACTGTAACCAAGCAGCATGGGGTTCAGCTGCTTGTCGCCCTAATACATGACCCAAAGATTTGTGTTGAGGGGAACAGGTTTTTACTAACAGGGTTCCAATTCTGGGAGGCGCCAGAGTGCTTCTGCTCTGAGCTCTACCCCCCTAGGAGACCCAGAACTTCTCTTGTTCCACAAAAGATTACAAGCAAAAACCACTCCCAAAAGTTCTTTATTTGTCCTTTTTGGTGTTCAAGCCAGTCACAGAACCAGATCTCCGTCCTCTCTAGAATGTGCAGTCGTGGGTTTCAGAGTTGTCATCCTCTTGCAGCAGCTCTTTCCTTCAGGATCTGGCGTGCGCTGCTCTCAGTCTCCCGGTAGCAGCACAGGACCCGAGTGCGTGCTGCACTGGATCATAGCGCCCCAGAGGCCGGAACCCAGAAGTAAGGAACGCCTCTCAGGGCAGGACCCGGCCTCTAGGAGTGAGCTTCCAACCATGCGGGGCCTAAGCCCCTAGTGAGCCAGGCTTGTCCCAGGAGCGCTTGCGTCAGTGCGGGGAGCAAGGGCCACACACCGGATCATCCAAGCACACCAGCGACCAGAAGTCGGGAACCAAAGCGCCACAAGCCAAAAGCTGAGACAAAACCTTACACCCAGCGCCAAAAGCCCCAGAGCTTCTTCCCGCCTCCTGTTTAAAAAGTCCTCTCTTCCAGAATCACATGCACTCTGGAAGCCAGGAGGAGCGTCCGGCTTTACACCCAATGGCCAAGTTTGTCTTCGCCCCTTTTCTGGGCAAGGGAAGAACTCTCCAGCCACCGTGGGTGGGGCGTCCAGCCCCCACAGCTCACATGAGTGCTGTGTAGCCTGTTCACCGGCTAGCCTCCCCAAGGCTGTGGTTTCAACCCCAGGAGCTCTCTGCCCCTTCTCCCGCTCCCTGCATTGCGTTTATACTAGCCCCCTGCCTCGGCCATTCCCCCTTTTTCAGGCAGTCCCTCGCTTCGCTGAAGCAGGCTGCTTTAATCAGCCGCTGTGGCATCTTCCCACGTGGCAAGAGAGGGAGCAGTCTGTGTGCGGGGATTTGGGGATTCCCCGCCCGAATTGGGTCCCCTCGCTATTCAGCAACCTCTGGTCTGACCTCCTGTTACACTACAACCTTGGTTCCCCCTGGGGCCTAGAGATACACACCCCCATGGCAAGGCACTCCCTTTTCTGGAGAGGCCAGAAAGAAGCCCATGAAGGCCTGGGTGATGGGCTTTGGCACCTTTTGGCAAAGAATCCTACTGTTCAGTACCCTGAGCACGGTGGGGGATGGGGACAGAGAAAGACCCAGCCCTAGATGGGCACAGGCCTTTGGCCTAGTAGACCTTCACTCTGTGGGGCCGCAACTAGCTGCCCAAGGATCCAAACAGGGGCACTGAAAACATGAGGCCTGTCAGATAGCTGAGGTGGCTAAGAAAGGACCTGGAGCCAAAAAGATCCAATTGAGGGCTTTTCCTTGAGGCGGGACACTGATCTAGCGGACTGAGTCCGAGCAGGCCATGCAGCAAGGGTAAGGGCAGAAGGGCTTTTAAGCATGTGTAGCAGACCCCCAGGGAGAGTGGATCACCCTGCTGATCTGCCGCAGGTGTCCTGGGTATCGGTGTTTGCAAGACAATGTCCTCTGATCAAGCATGGCTGATTCAGTGACAGAAAGTCCAGGAGATTTATGTGCCTTGTTTCTGGGAGAATCTCGAGGGAGAGGGAAGGGGCAGTGAGGATTCAACCTGTTTCCAGCAGGAGGCTCAGGTGCTTCGATAATGGGGAATCTACTGGTCAGGTGTTCAGCCGGTGACACATGCCTTCTCCGTTCCAGCACAGGCAGTGGCTTAGGTCCTCCACGTCCCGGAACGTTCTAACAAGGTCCAGAAAGTAAGAGTGGTACCACCTCAGGCTAATGTTCGCACACTCGGTGAAGGTTTAATAGTTCCACTGATCACGGATTCAAGAATCATGTGATTTAGGATTAGCCCTATCAGGATGAGTTACAAGGAAAAGAAGCTTAATGGTGAAAGTCAAGTCACCAACCTGTCCCAGGACAAAAGTTTTGTCACATGAGGTTTCTGACCTCCAGCGTTTCTGAGTGTCAGGTCCTGTCCCTTGAAAGCCTAAAGCACTGTTCAGCCTTTTTCCCAGGAAGGTCACATACTGAATATTGGGTGTAGGGAAGGCGAGAGTACGGGGAAAGTCCCAGCCAAGAAGCAATAAGAGTCTCCAAGGCACTCATCTTGTTCTCCTGTCCTAGCGCACCTGTGATCTCTCGCTCCCCGTCTCGGTCACCTCCTAGGCACCTTGGGATAAAAGACATACCAGTCTGCCTTTTCTCTCAATGCAATTCCTCCCCATGTTGTCAGGTCTTTGATGCTATTAATAAAGTGTTTTCTAAAGTTTGTCCAGATATTTTAGTTTAATTGGCAAGAAGTTAGGCTGAATTATAGTCAACTATTACTGGAAGTAGAAATCCCAAAATGGCTTTCAGATATTTATTTTTTGGCAAATTGTGTTTCAGTGAATGGACCACAAGTAGAACTTCAAGTTTCCTGTGACCAACTTTGAAAAGGCATTATTCAACAAATACTTATTTTATCAGCAACTTACTGATTGTTGTACTATTTAAAGCACTAGGGTAAACCATGGAGTAGATACAAAATTGTAAAAGATGTAGTTGTACCATCAGAAGAAGGTATCATCTTGAGTGGCCCTCAGACACAGAATAATAAGGAAGCAAAGGAGGAAGGTGAAGTGCAGAAAATGAACTGAGGCTGAAGTAACACACTGAGATTACAAATTAGAACAGAAATGTCATGTTTTGTGAGGACTGTAAATCAAAGTTCTCACAATGGTAGGTCACACACTGAATTCAGCCCACAAACATGCTTGGTTTGGCCCACACAGTGTTTTAAAAATAGGAGATTTCCCATTTTAAAAAAATCTGGATTTCCATCTTTTGAAAACTCAGAAGATCTGGCAACTGTCTTCATTGCCAACTGGCAACCATCAGCTGGAGCTAAGTCGAAGCTGCCTCTGTAGGGAGAGCTTAATTCTTCGCCTCACCGCATTTCCCATCAGCCCTCCATCGTCATCCTTCACACCCTGCATGCTTCCCCTTCTCAGTCTAATGAAAGTGCTGTATAAATGCAGCTCCCAGCCCTTCTCCTTGGAGTGAGGCAAATTTTAGGCCCTCAAATCATCACCCCCTACACAAGCATGCACACACAGGCATTTTAACCCTACTTTTCTTTATAAAAAATCTGTATGATAAGGTGTCACCACCACCACTTTCAGTTATTGAACTCTCCTTCTGTAGGTGTTTGAATTTATGATCGCTCTGCGTTTATCCTGTCCCCATAGAGATGAAGACATGTATTTGAAGTCTCACCATTCCTTGTTTTCCCCACAAAAACATTTCTTTTAAAAACATTTAAAAGAAAACAGCATCGGGCTCTATTTTTCATAGACTGTTAGTGAAAGAAGAGTTTACAGCTTGCCTTGAGGGGTGAGAAATGGGAAACTGAACACTGCATGTAGGAGTGGGGAGGTGAAGTCCTGCGGCGTGGAGAGGGTGCCCCTCCAGTGTGCAGGTGCTGGGCTGCGCTACTGACCGTCTGGTTTCCACGAGAAAACTCTCGCACGGCCTCTGTCACCTTTGGAGTACTTCCTGTGGATATGCTCTGGCTTTCATAATTCATAAAAAAGGCTCTAGCAGGGTGTGAGGATGGCCTTCTCTTTTGGGTAAGGATAGAGCTAAGGGAGACTTACAGGTACATTTACTGAGATTTCAAAGCATTTTTATGTGCGGTGGTTAATATGGTTGACATGATAAAACAGCATAGTGTGAAGTCAGACTAACCTGGCCTTGAACCCTAACTCTGCCTCTCATCACCATGTACATTTTCCCCTAAGTTTCAGGGCAGTAGTGAGGATTAAATAAGACAATATATGTAAAGTTTTGAAGAGAGTACCTAGTATACAGCAAGTACTCACTAATTGTTTTTGTTACTGATTCACTTTATTACTGATTTGTTTTAAATAGGATCCATAAATCAGTATTTTATTTTGGGGTTTTGCCAGTCTTTATTCTACCGCTGCATTGATGAGAGACTGGGAATTAAATGAATAGATGAAAACTGCTGCACTTGTTACATGTGGAAGTCAGAGCATAGTTTGAGAAACGGGGAAATTTGCAAGTACAGGGCAGGACTAGATGAGTAAATAATTTGTAAATATAATGGCTAACCATGTTGTTTTGTTCCTCTAGCCTTCTGTATAAATCATACAAAGTTGCCAAGACTACAGGGAAGAGAACTTGAAACCCAAGCAGGATTTGGCAGGTGGTTCCAAGCTATTGCGTGATACATTGTTCATACCTCAATAGTCATGCTTCCTGGACTCGCATTCCAGCCTGCCCCTGCCTCTGGCCCATGTTTGTGTCTGTTCTGACTCAAGTTAGGATATCCTCAGATATTGAAATATTAATGGTCACTCTATATTATTATTTATCATGACCTAAGGTTTTACCAAAATTCTAATTCTGTTCTCCTAAGTGATTACAGACTGGATGCATTGGCCATACCACCCTCCCACCTTTTCTTCTTGTTTGTAGCTCTACATCACCCCTTCTTCCTAAAGTTCTTCCTGACAGAAGCTTGAGTTCCCAAGCTCTCATAGAGCATGTATTTATTTGAGGAGGACGGCAAACTTTTTATTGAAGGTTAGTATGCATGCGAAAATAGAAACTACACAAGTTATATGTGTACAGGTCCATAAATTTTCACAAAATGAACGTGCCTGTGTAATCTGTCCCCTGATTAAGAAATAGTCACAACTCCCTCTGTCATTCTCCATTAGAAAACTGCTATCTAAACATAGTTCAGATTCACCTGCTTCTTTTTAACTTTTGAGAAATGGAATCAAATAATACAAACTTGTCTTCCCCTGACTTCTTTGCTTCATGCCATGTTTGTGAGGGTCACTCATACTGTTGCGCATGGTGTGCGTATTTATCCCTATTACCATATGTATTTCCTTGCTTGAATATAACACAATTTATGTACCTATTTTACTATTGATGGATTTGGGGAATGGATCCAACTTTTGGCTATTACACATATTGTTGGTATAACGTACTTGCTCAAATATCTTGGTGAATGCCCCCACATTTCTTTTGAGTACATACTTAGGAGACAGCTCATATTCATGCAATTTGCAAATGTTCAGTTTTAATAGATACTGCCACAGAGTTTTCTAAATAGTCAAAACATTTTAAACTCCTATCAGTTGTGAATGAAAGTTCCAGTTGTTCTAGATCCTCCCAACACTTGGTATTGCAGATCCCTTCTTCACTCCCTTTCACTTCTGCCGCACTGCTCACCTGTCTCCCACCATACTGAGACCGTGTGCACGCTCCCGTTCCACCCTCTAGCCCTGCACTCCTGACAGCCCCATCTTAGCAGCACTGCTGTACTAATTAGTATTTACATTGAAACTAAATTCACCTTTTTGGTTCAGGTACCACCTTATATGCACTATCAGTAAAGAAATGACATTGCACATCCTATAGTCTTCCTAGACTTCCCATATTTAACTTTTCCCAACTTAGAGCAGGTGGATATTAAGTCAGGCATATACATACACCTGGTGCTAGTCTTGTGAATGTGCAAATTCTATAAACCTTCTACTTCAAAAATACTGCTGTATTAGATCCTCAAATATAAAGAACTCTTTAAAATGATTAGAAATAAATTGAACAGGGAGGAGATAGCAATATTAGAGACAATACTTTGCAGCAAGAAGAATGACTTCAGTGCCATAATATTGGAGCCATCACAGAGTGAAAGATTAAAGTTTAATACTAGTATATGATATCAAGTCCTTTTAAGATCTCTCTAAGATCTGCTTCTTATTAAACTCAGCCAAAAGAGAATTCGCTCACATTCTTCTTCCTAAATGTAGTTCCTTTTACTAGAATAGAGATCACATACATTCTTGTGTATTTAATTTCCTTCTAAAGCATTTCTCAATGCTAAATTCAACTTTTTCCAAAAGCAAAGAATAAATGAGATGCTTCAAAAAGACACTTTAGGTAAGACATGGGTTTTTTTAATCCATCTTCTTGTTCATGTATTCTTTTTACTTAAATGTTTGGACACCTATTTAATACACATAGAATTATGAGGAGTAGAGGATTACAACATGCCTGGTTTGTAACAACTTATGGCTTACAAGACATAAGTAATAAATACTCATAAAGAAAACCTTTATTGTAATCTCCAACTTTTCTCAGTAGAGAAATATATCCTTAGTGTTCTGTCTCTTCTGGATAAAGGAACTTCACTGTTCACTTGAACTAAAACAAAGTAATCTCAAATTATTCTTCCAGAAACAATTTTCTCCCTTAATAAAAAGACTTCTATCTACCATTTGGTGTACAATTAGGCATTTAAAAAAACAAATCTGGTTTGATTATACTCCCTGTTGTTAAGTAACCAAAGGTGCGCCTTCTCTTCCTCCTCTTCTTTCTGACTGTGAAGGCGAGGAAAAATGGGCAGTGGATTTGAATTCCTTATATAACCCAACATTCCAATTTGAATGCAAATTATAAATCTTTCATAAGGGTCAGTTTTGCCATCTGGAGTGCATGACTACATCCCTTAACTTTAAGCAATGATTTTGAGAGCTAAATTTGGGCTTACTTTCCCTTTGCCATTTTCATAACTTTTGTCTTCAGCAAAAGAAAAATGCACTATTGCACTGATTGAAATTAAATGTTTCTCTTACAGGTATCTCTAAGTCTATTAGGCTCCTAAACTACCATTTGTGGTTTTTAATTGACTTTTCTTAGACTTCATTTAACCACAAACACACAAGTCGTCACTCTATTCTCCCCTTGAGCCATGCATTTAGGTCCTATTAACACTAATGGAATTTATATGCATGTACGCTGAGGGAGAATAAGCCCCTTAAACACTTTTTTAATGGAACAGTTTTGTTTCTTTCCATTCCTCTTCACACTCCTCTGTTTGGACTTTCTCCTACCAGTGTGTGCTTCCAAATCATGTAGTTCTGATTTCTTTTTCTGCTCTTGCATTTTATTCTTTATTGAACTCCAGCACTCAAAGTAGGCCTTGACTTCCCCTCTTTTATTGATCATTCCTGGAAAAAGCAGCATGACTTAATCATTACTACTGCACTAGATTTTCTGGTTTCAGAGTGCAATTCAGATGTTGCTTTCATTCCAGCCGTGTAGTTTCCAGCAAACACATTTAACCCACACACTATTATTTATCCTCCTGAACACTTGACTAACCAGAAGTCAGTTAATATAATGAATATTTACCCAGGAGGCTAAAGGTTTTAACATGAAAATAAATAGGCATGTTTTCAGACTCTCCCACTTCATAATGTTTTTATTTGTTTACACTTTAAGGAGGTTTCCCCCCCTCATTTTTTGAGTACCTATGACACAAGACTGCAGCAACATGTCCAAGTTTAGAACAGAAAAATAAACTGTACCGTAAGAACCATAAATCCACAGGAAATAAAACTATACCTCCAATGCATATACTAACAATCATGTTTTTGTTTAGCTCTTAGAAGTGTATCATTCTTTATTGTTTGTATAATAGCTTTATCAATGTACTTTAAAAGCCAGCTTTGTTTTTCTTCCTCAGTTGCAGAGTGAGGGGCTGGGTAAGACTGCTACGAGTCCGGGCCTGGTGGAGCGCCAGACATACAGTGGTGATTTGAATAACATGAAATTGCCATTTTGGGAGATCAATAAACAGTTGAAAATGGTTGGAAAATATCTGTTAAAACTTCTGTTAAAAAATGAATGAATGAGACTTCCGGCCAAGATGGAGGCGTAGGCAGACGCACTGTGCCTCTTCTCACAACCAAAATTAAGGACAACAAAGATTTGGAAACAAGAAAACAACCAGAACTCAGAAAATCAAACTGTTTGGAAGTCCAACAACAATTAATCCAGACCGGTAAGAGGGGCGGAGTCGCGGCAGGAAAAAGCGGAGGTGCGGACCGGGCACACAGGCAGCAGCAGCTGGCA